>BLSH010024910.1:1383853-1394918 GCA_018402905.1 Glandirana rugosa | reverse complement strand
ACCGCTCACTCCATTCGAAGACCTTTGTTCAGGGGACGGAGACCTCCCACGAGTTTTATCCCAAACGTATAGACTCTTGAATGACCCACCTACACAACCAACACTACCATTCATACAAAAATGGGAGTCAGAACTCCACCGACAGTTCACACCAGTCCAGATTCAACTTATAATTACTTTTTCTCTGAAATCCTCTATTTGTACTAAAATCCAGGAGACCAACTACAAACTGCTTACAAGGTGGTACCTCACCCCAGACAAACTCAAAAAAATTTTTCCATCTACATCCGACCGTTGTTGGAGATGCCTGGGGGACAGAGGAACCCTCTTACATATTTTCTGGTCGTGCCCTAGACTAACCACATATTGGACAACCATTAGGAAGGTCATTCAACATTTAGTCGAATATGAAGTCCCAGACGACCTGGCGTTTTTTCTATTACACGTCGTCACGGTCTCAGCAGAGTCCTACCGCAAATCGGTAATTCGTTACCTCCTGAACGCAGCTAAGACATGCATCCCCCTACATTGGAAATCCCAAACACCTCCGACAGTAGTCGAATGGTGCCGAAAAATAGAAGATATCAATAAACTAGAAGATCTAGTATCCGCAACAAAACGGCAACAAGAGAAAAAGGCCAAGTCATGGAGACTTTGGAACCATTTTCTTCTTTCGGAAGACGGGAAAGCCCTTTTAGGCTTAACTTGAGACCCCAGCTCCATTTCATAACTGATCCAACTGTCCATGTGACGGTCCGTTCCAGCCCGATCCCTCCTCGTCCCTCTTGCTCCCCCCCCCCCCAGTCGCTACTACTTCGACCCTCTTGTTTTTTCTGTTCTTTTTCTCCCTTTCTCACCTGGTCCCTTCTTATCTATATTTCAAAAGAAAAAGGAAAAGGAATGAGGTGCATGCAGGTCAGAGATACTCTTCTCATCGAACCGGACTAGAGTTTAGAGATGGGATAGCATCCGGAGGATCACAAGTTATAACCTGTTAAGCCCCTTATAATTTCCTATGTGCGTCACCCGGTTGTCTACCTTTGTATTGAAATGTATACCTATGCCTGTTCTTTTCTGATGTAACCGACACTGTCTTGTATGCACTATGGAGGTTTAATAAAAGTATATTTGAAAAAAAAAAAAGCAGCAAAATGTGCTCCATTGTTTCTGAACCACACTATGGGCACTTGCACACTGGGGCAATGAGGGGCGGTAGCGGTAAAGCACCGCTAATTAGCGGTGCATTTACCATCATAGAGGCACTATGATGCCGCTATGCAGTCGGGAGTGGGGCGCTTTTAACCTGGAAGGGGTTAAAAGCGCCGCTGTTCTGCGCTTCCGAGGCGGTGTACAGCCGCTTTGGGAGTGCCGTCCATTGATTACAATGGAGGGGGCGGTGTATACACGGCTCCACCCCAAAGATGCTGCTTGCAGGAATTTTTTTTCTCATCCTATAAGCGCACCGCCCCAGTGTGGAAGCACTCGGGCTTTCACACTGGGGAGAATGTGGGGGGGTTTCAGGTGATGTACAGGCCCTATTTTTAGCACCGCGGCACCTGAGAAACGACACATTGTGAAAGGGGTCTATGCGTATAAGCAACAAAAAAACACGCATATGTGGTATCACTGCAATTGTGAGCAGCAGGAGAATTTATTTTAGGTTGTTCTTTGTTTGTAGGTTATGGTAGTGGCAGGAAAAATACAGTCAATTTAAAAAAAAAGTATTTTTTTCTATTTTGGGCTAGCTTTCCTGTGATAATAAAAAAGAAATGGTAAATATCAGTTACCATTTACCACCAAATGAAAGCCAAATTTCTCCTGAAAAAAAAAAAAACACACAAGGTATAATTCACCTGGATACACTAAGTAGTAGCGATGATATGTACAGCTTTACTAACACATATCAAAGCTGCAAAATTGTGTTCAGGCATTAAGATTTGTTTTGTCTTCCATCATGAAGGGGTTGAGGTCAAACGTAGGGCCCTACGCAAGGTAGCATCTCTGTACCCCACCACTATTCCTTTGGTCGACATTGATCTTAATTGCAATGGTCACATGAAGTCCACCCAATTTGCACTGTCTATAGCCTCCCCCTTCAAGCGCTGTGTGACAGGCAGGTGTGCATCTTTTGACTCACTTGCACCATCACCCTGGTATACTGCAGGGGCATCAAGGTTATGGCTGGGCTCTGTGGATATCACCGGGGGCCTCAAGCCTCTGCCTAGGTTGCCTTGTGGAAGATCAAGTTCTGAGACGTCACATTAAATTTAAAAAACAATGACAAATAAGAAAACTTTACCCTGTGTATTTAGATGTGTGCCCCAACTTTTTGGATACTATGCCTATAGGTTTCCCCCCACCTAAAGATTTTGCATTACATGAGATATTGGATTTATAAATCAAACTTGCGGTTTATAAATTAAACTTCCACAAAATATACAAAGCTGAATACAGAAAATGATCTTACCTGGTATTTTTAAATTGAGTTCACAGATGCCTCCTACAGTGGCCACAGAAGGTGCCTTCTTCCGTCTTGTAATACTCTCTTTCACTCTTCCTTCTCCAGTGACTTTGGCAGTAAATGGACTCCCTGAAAGCACGTTGAATAAAATTGGGTAAAAAGCCCAAAGAACATTTATCAATATCCCAAAGAATGTATGTAGATCTTTATAAAGCTGGCCTCACCTGGCACATGTTCATCTGCAAACTTAATGGATACGATATAAACACCTGGCTCTGTTGGGCAGTAAGAGACTTGGCAGGTGCCATCATCCAAATCTTCAGTTTGAATGTCAACTTTACTGGGTCCTTCAATTGCAAGTGAAAGCCCACCATAGCCTGAAAAAGAGGACATGGAGACAATGATTTCTAAAGCTTGGTTTGTAATACTAACCTGCTAATACTATTAGCATAATACTCTTACCGGCCTCTCTGGTATCTACCACAAAATCGGATAACTCGAATGTACGGCCCTCAGTTAACCCCGGTCCAAATACTTTCACCTTGCTAGCATCTCCTATTTCAGACTGATAGACCATGATGGAGATAGGACTGTTAGGCACATGGCGCCCATTTTTCTTTATGCTGACCATGTGTTCACCAACTTCTCGTGGAATGAAAGAGATGCCTGAAAAACATTACAATTATTTATTTATTTTTTAAAATATATTAAAGGTATGGCCCACTAAAACGGGTGTCCCACACAGTAATGAACTGAGCACTGCAGAAATCTGAAAGGGTTTGTCCGCTCAAAAGTGATATTTTAGTTATATGTGGATTCTGGGGTGCTTAGTCCAATCATTTTTAAACCTTATTAGTCACAAAATGTTCTTCCAGCTCTTCCTTGTTAGCATCACTTACTTTTCCAGCCTTTTGTTGCTCTGTTCTAACTTGTTTGAGACGTGTTGCTGCCATAAATTGAACAAAGCATATCCCTTCTATAGTGTGTACTTGACTGAATCCAAAGCACAGCTATATGCATGGATCGCTTCTGGTTATGCCAACTCCAAGGAGATGGGGAGAGAAGCGGCAACACATAGCATGTGACTGACAGTCTCAGCTGTGCATGTTTCTCTATGAGGCTGTGTAGCGGGGGTCTCATATGACACTAAGCAACCTGCTCTATGCTGTGCAGTGTGACACATCAGATCCCTGCTTTCTGAAATGATGTGTAAACTGTGCACTTTGAACAGCTGTGGATAAGAGATGGCTGCAGATAAACAGGTACAATCTATGTGGGAGGATTTGTTTAATCTCAGTGTATCACCTGAGGCTAGTGAATTCAGTGGGTATAATGCAAGGATTTACAACCACTATAAATCAAAAGGAGGAACAAACCATATGAATCAAATAAACTAGTAAATAACTCTTATTCTATGGCATAAGGCTCTGTGCTTACCAATGTGGTTATTCGGAAGTCTTTTCAGGATACATGGCTCATCGTGACCAGATGGGGCTTTAATACTGGCTGTCAGCAGGCTTAGATCAGTCTCATTGATATCCAACAAGAAATCCGCTGTGGAGCCCAGTTTGACTTGAGAACGTCTCCTGTTGTCATCTACAAAGGAATGGATGATGACATTAATTAAGTACATCAGCCACACATACATTGTTCACATTGAGCTGTACAGTCATGTAAATTAGATGCACAAGTATATTAATCAGCATCGCATGCTCTCAGCTTCTGCAGGCCAAACACAAGTTCTGGGATTAATGGACAGACGGATCCTCTTACAGGTTGCTGGAAATTATTTCATTTCTTCAATTAGGTTTAGCTTTGAGATTCCACACATTTGAATGGTTAATATAATTATGTAGGCAAGTTATATGTATGATGCAAATATATGAATCTGAATTAAAGCCTAAAGATGGTTCTGGTATGAACACAAAATACTCAAAAGCCAGACAGAGCCCTGGTGTCCAGCAAACTAGTTCCTCGATTTCTCGCAAGAATATTGAACAATAGAAACCGACACCTGGATGTTTTGCAAAGCTATACATTTCCCTATTATAAAGTACTTTTGCTATTCAGGTAGTATCTGACTATTCCTGAGTGGTGCAACATGTTCTACCAGACTAAAGTTTGCTTTATAAAATCATGAACACGCTTTTGACAAAAATCAGAAGTGCGGTCGTACCACAATCGAACCGTGTGTACGAGGATTTAGAAGTTCTCAAAACTAGGGACCAAAGATGCCCTACTTACGGTCTTCATTCTCCAACTGTGTAATTCACTTCCTCTTCAGTATTCCATCCCTGGTCCTTTCCTGGATTGAATGATGTCCAGTGTTCGGCCTTGAGGTCCAGGCAACCTTGACAAGCAGCACAGCCTTGTTTGTCAACTTCTTGCAGACGGCAATGTATTTAAAATGGTAGTAATGTCAGGTGATTAATTTTTACCTACAGTATTTCAGTGGGAGCAAGGACCTTCTCCACCCCGTGAAGGATCAGCAGCACACCAATGGAGTCATCCCTGTGTCTTTTCTTTCCATAATTATGTATACAGTGGTATTATTATTATTATATAGGATTTATATAGCACCAACAGTTTACGCAGCGCTTTACAACTTGAGGATAGACAGTACAAATACAATACACTTAAATACAGTAGGAGTCAAATGGCCCTGCTCATTAGAGCTTACAATCTAAGAGGGAAGGTCAAGAGATACAAGTACATAACTGTGAAGGATGTGCTGATGGAGATTATAAATGTACAGTTGTTAGGTGGGAGCCAGTTGGGCTTCTCTGAAGACATGAGTTTTCAGGGATCGTCTGAATATGGAGAAAGTTAGACAGATTGGGATAGAGCATTCCAGCGGATGGGAGAGGCTCTGGCGAAGTCCTGGAGATGAGCATGGGATGAGCTGACAAGGGAGCTAGAGAGCAGGAGGTATTGGGAGGACCGAAGAGATCAATTTGGTTGGTATTTTGAGACCAGGTTAGTGATGTAGCTGGGGGCCAGGTTGTGGGTGGCTTTATAGGTTATTGTTCGTATCTTGAATTGAATTCGTTGGTTGAGTGGCAGCCAATGGAGGGATTGACATAGGGGTGTAGCAGACGCAGGGTGGGTTTTAAGGTGGATGAGCCTGGTGGCAGCGTTCATAATGGACTGAAGTGGAGAGAGGTAAGCCAGTGAGGAGGGAGTTGCAGTAGTCGAGGCGAAAGATGAACAGGGAGTGGATTAGAAGCTTTGTGGTGTCATTGATTAGGAAGGGGCGTATCTTTGAGATGTTGAGTAGGTTGAGGCGGCAAATTTTTGATAGGGATTGGAAGGAAGAGGCGTATCTTGGAGATGTGGAGTAGGCTGAGGCGGCAAATTTTGGATAGGGAATGGATGTGGGGCCAAAATGTTAGTTCGGAGTCAAGGATTACACCTAGGTCCTTGGTGTGGGGGGACGGGTTGATAGTTGAGCTGTTGATTTCCACAAAGAAATCTTGGGAAGTGGCACGAGGGGGAGAAAATCTCATAAGCTCAGTTTTGGATAGGTGGAGTTTGAGGAAGTGATGTGACATCCAGGCTGATATGTCTGTTAGTAAGTTGGTGATGCGTGAGGAGACAGACGGAGAGTGTTGGGGGGGTGGAGAGATAGATTTGTGTGTCATCAGCGTAGAGATGATACTGAAAGCCGTGGGAGGCAATCAACTGACCCAGGGAGGCAGTGTAGATTGAGAAAAGGAGAGATCCAAGAACAGAACCGGGGACAGTGACAGAAAGGAAGAGGAGAGGAGGAAGTAGAGTTGTAAGTGACACTGAAGGAGCGTGGGATAGGTAGGATGAGAACCAGCGAAGAGTACAGTCACGGAGACCAAAGGAGTGGAGTTTCCTGAGGAGGAGGGGGTGGTCCACTGTGTCAAAGGCAGCAGAGAGGTCCAGGAGTAGTAGTACAGAATAGTGTCCATTGGTTTTAGAAGTTAATAGGTCATTTGTGAGTTTAAGGAGAGCAGTTTCCGTGCAGTGTTGAGGGCGAAATCTGGACTGAAGGGGATCGAGAAGTTTGTTCATGGTCAGATGGTCACTCGGTCGGTTGTAGACCAGTCTTTCAAGGAGTTTGGAGGAGAATGGGAGTAAGGAGATGGGGCGTAGGTTGTTAAGATTGGTGGTGTCCAGTGAGGGCATTTTAAGGATAGGGGTGACTAGTGGTAGACTGACAGCAATACACAATGCACAAGCCTATGAGTTTGAGTCCTGGTATGCCTGGCAGTTTATAAACTGCATTGTACAGAACTCTGAATAAAATGGAACACAAATAATAACACTAACAGCAAAGGCATTGAGGATGTCTTTATAAAGACGGGAAACAATCTTGTGACACTCAAAAGGAATTTAAAAATTTAGAGGTTTCTGAAGGTGAGATAATGCTGATCTCTTTAAAGATTGCGCACATTGCACAATCACATTGTGCTGGTTTATTAAGCACAACAAACATACATTTGTCATATAATAATTTCAGACTCCACAGATATGATGAAGTCTAAAGTTTACTTACCAGTAACTTTGGCAACGAAGGGACTTCCAGCAATATGTGTATCATTGTATTTCACTAGGATGCTGTAATCTCCAGGTAGTGTTGGCAGATAGGTGACTGTGCAAGTGCCATCCTTGTTATCAATGCAGCTGATCTCTGCTTTCGAAGGGCCTTCAATAGCCAGATCAAGACCTCCTAATCGGGATCACGTTGCAAACAGAATAACTTGGATTTAATAATGACATATATGACAGGACAGGCAGTCTCAATTTTATAAAGCCATTTGCAGAGAATGACATGAACTATAAAACGAACACCCCATAAACGTGATATATAAAGTTGATTAAAAAAAAAAAAAATACCTTCTCCTGCATCTTCTGTCACAATGGTGAATGTGGCTGGTTTGTTGGCAACACCATAAATAAGACCCGGTCCAAATGCAGAAACGCTTCCGGTATTGGGATAATTAACATAAAACTGCAATGGGCTCTCTACAAATAAATACAGGAAACCAAACTGATTAACAAGGCAAAACAAAAACCTCCGAAATGGATGAGTGAAAGCAGAGGAAATGTTTGCACACCCAAAAATACTGAAAATGGCATCTGCCACTAGGTGGTAGCCTATACATTCCCACAGCAAAGACTGATTTGAACACATACAGCAGTGGTCTCCAAACTGCAGCCCTTTGCTTGCTGTTATCTAGACCTCTGGGGATTATTCCATCTGTCTACACTCCAGCACCCCCTAAAATTTGAAGGACAGTAAAATGGCCTTTTATTTTTTTTTTTGGAAAGATTAGGTCAGGGGTCTCCAGAGGACAGATACATGCATGTTCTGCAATAAAATATTAACATACATTATTCCAATTATAATAACCATGTGCATACTTTTATAATGGGTACACTGCTAGTGTTATTATAGAGAGTATTAAAGTGCGATGCTCCCCTATTATACCCTTGTGAAACATTAAATAAATCTAAAACCACATTAATGAATGTTAATAAAAATATCGGTATCAACAATTAATCCATCTGTGAACCTTGTGCATATAAAGCAATCTAATACATAAACCATATTCTGTGCAAAAATGACAGTAATAAGTGCAATCTGCACATTGTGCTCTTATACTGAAAATCAGAAAATTGTCCCGTTAAAAAAAGTCTATAGTTTCTTAATTTTCCCAATGCTTCAAGATTGAAGAATATTCAGAAATTATAGACATTTTACACAGGACAACTTTTTAATTATCAGGAGCATGGTGTGCCGATTGCACTTTATTATTACTGCCATTTTTGCAAAAAATAAGGTTTATGTATCAGATTGCTTTATTTGCACAAGCTTCACAGATGGATTAATTAACTTGTTGATACCCATTTTTATTTACATGGATGAATTATTATAATTTTAGACTTTATTTCATTTTGCACATGGTTACAGATGGATAAGGGAGCATAGCAATTTAATATTACATATAACGCTAGCGCTGTACCTGTTATAGAAGTATTATTATGAATACCATACAGGTATTCTAATATAGCTGCTGGACTTGAAGGTTATGTCTTCTATATTTGGTGTGGATATCTTAGCTGATACACATATCAAACACTTACCACCTAGGTGTACAGTTCTATACATTGAGAAGAAACCCATGGTAACCAAAATTCAGGGGACAATTGTGATTGGCAGTGAAAACACCAATGCATTTAATTAAGTATTTTGTGAAAAACTATCTGATGAGCAAGATCTGCTGTGATCTAAAGGTCCTACTACATTTTAGATTTTAATCACTTGTTTCTCAGCTACCTTAAAGTGCATCTATACCCCCTGTCCCACGATCCAGCGGTGGGCTCACCCCAGTTGGTCGCACCCGCTATCTTTGTTCCCTGGCACCGGCATCTTCACTATGGGCGCCCGGCATTTTTACTTCTGTCTACATTGCCATTAGTAAGATACCCCCACTTCCTGTCCTGGGGAGAACTTTTTTTTGTTAGACAGGAAGTGAAGGAATCTCACTAAGGGAGCCTCTGACTGGAGCAAAACCTGGCAGATGTTTTAATTCCTCCTTTCTTTCCCTATTCTATCCAAAATGTAAAAAAAAAAAAAAAAAGGAAAAAATTAGTTGATTTTTTTAAAACCGTTTAGAGGTTAGGGACGAGTTGGAGATTCTGTCAAATTATTTTGCTGGCTCTGCCCTTGCTGGGGAGAATCACCACTCTATTTGTCCTGGTGACCACTGTCACTTAGCCAGAAAGTGAAAGAAGTAAAAAAAAATGTAAGTTGCCATCAGAGCAAGAAGAAAGGGACACATGTGACTACTCTCTACGGCCTCCTACACACAGGGTTGTAGCCCCTGTGAATTTATTGCAGTGTTTTTGTGCAGGTGAAAAGGCCCAGGCTCACCTTCCAGCCTCACTGAGGCAGCCTGTAAAACTCTAGGAAAGAATGAATGCTGCTGCGACTGGACTGTGCACATAGTGGTACTAATGTTTAGGGCAGTCTGCTCCTAGGGACGAATGCCCAGACCACAGAATTCAGGGTACTGTATCTATGAGGTGCCAAGGTTGTCAACTTCTGCTGCTCTCCTGATTTAGGCTACAAAACACCTCTCCTACTCCTAATCTCCATAACAGAGGGTGCATGTGTTCTGAGGTCCAGTAGGGGAAAACTTGCGTAGAGCTGATAACACTTCTTGAGATATCCGTGAGGCAGAGGCAGTTTTGTCATCTCAACAGAAAGTTAGAAGCTCACTGGATTTCTGTCAGGATCAACATACATTTTCTGTATTTGCAGTGTTTTAAGGAGACAAAGCAAAGAGAACGTGCATGTAATGGAGAGAGCTACTGAGATTTTTTTTTTTTTCTTGCCCTGAAATACAATTTAAAGACAATTTACATTTAATCATCAAGTAATCTCTGACATGAAAAGTATTACTAGCAGCTTCACTTTCAGTACCTACAAAATAATATGCCTGGCTCAGCATAAAGATGCAGGTTATTAAAGCCGTGGTATAAATGTTAGTACCTGGAATATGTGTTCCATCACATTTGATATGCAACTCGTGCAGGCCAGTTTCTGTGGGAACATATTGTACTGACACAGTACCATCTTTGTTGTCAACGATTTCTGCAGGGGCGGTCTTCCCTGATGGCATAATAACTTCACCTGGGTAGCAGTGGAACACACATACTTCATAATTACTATTTTACTGATTACATGGGAAGCAGATCAATGTCACACAATCAAATGTATTTAATGTAACAATGTATTGTAAGCGTGACAATGTAAAATGTATATGCTAGCAATACAATCTGCAACACATTACAAACTTTATCTTCAACATCTTATTTTCTCCCAGTAGAAATGTTATGCCCTCCTAAAGCTGGCAATACAGGAATAGGTATTCCTATGAACATGTATACAAAAATTCTCAGTGCATTCGATGACATAATAAATGTTGTTCTAAAGTACTATAAAAAATAAAAAAATTTAAAAAAAATCTGCCCAATGAACAACTCGTGTGTACTAAACAATTTGAGGCCACTTGGAGCCTTTGAGCTGATTATGTTCATATTCAACAGTATGAGTCTAGGTCTTGTCAATCTTGATCCTAAAGGAAGGCCTTTAAAGTCCCCTTCTCTGCTGCTCTTCCTAGGTTTTCCTCCTCTTTCTTCTGGTTCCTTTTACTACCAGGCAGTGGCGGCTGGTGCTCAATACCCCCCCCCCCCCGATGCTCCCTCGATCGGAAATGCGGCGCGGCGGTGACGGACCATCATTTTCCTTGGTCTTCTTTCTCCTCCTTTTGGATCCTTCTCGTCGTCTCTTCCCCTGAAATTTCCGGAAGGAAATCCTAGTTCTAACTGTTCTGGATCTGAGTATGACAACTTATACTTGTATTAGTCGAGTTTCCGAGGTTCACCGGAGTTTAACAAATCATGTGTGCTCAACAAGTAACCCGTCTAAAAAAAATTTAAAAAAATAAAAAATATCATGAAATCTTGTTGTAAATAATACAGTAGCTTACGTGACTCTTAAAAACATATGTACAAGTATCCTTATGGATAAGGACATAACGGTCGAAATCCTCCCGTATTGTAAAG
>BLSH010024910.1:1343521-1359948 GCA_018402905.1 Glandirana rugosa | reverse complement strand
CCACCTTCCGAACCTTGTCTTCCGTAAGGAAGATCTTTTGTTCCTTTGAATTTACCAGGAACCCCAGATATTGTAGCGAGGTAAGGTGTGATTTTTCCTGATTTATCAGCCACCCCAAATTGCTCAAGAAGTCCATGGCCACCCGTAGGTCCTTCTACAACTGGGCTGAGGACTGGGCAAAGAAAAGCAGATCGTCCAAATATGGAATGACCTCGATTCCCTTCAGTCTGAGGGGGGCCAACGCCTCTGCCAGAACTTTTGTGAAGATCCTGGGAGAGGAGGAAAGGCCGAAGGACAGGGCTCTGAACTGTAGGTGCCGCACCTCCTTCCCCCATAAGATCGCCACCCTCAGAAACTTCTGCGACTTCCTGTGGATAGGGACGTGCAAATAAGCGTCCCTCAGGTCTAGGGAGGCCATGAAGCAGTTCGGTGGCAGTAACGCTCTTACGGAACTTTTTGTAAACCACCTCTTTGTTGAGAGATTTCAAGTTCAGAATTAACCGAAACTTGCCCGAGGGTTTCCGAACTACAAACACATGAGAGTAGAAACCCTGATTGATCTCTTCCCGAGGTACCGGAACAAGTACTTCCTGGTCCATAAGGCTGCTGATTTGGTCCAACAGTGCTTCTGCCAAATCGGGGTCTCTGGGAGGGGAGGTTACCAACGTCCTGACAGGAGGAATGCTCCTGAACTGTATCTGGTAACTTTCCCTGACAATCTTTGAAATAAAGGCATTCTGGGTAGCTTCCTCCCACTGTGGGAGAAAGTGCCCCAACCGGCCCCCCACCGGAACCGAGTCATTGTGGTTTGGTGGATTTTTTAGGAGAGGAAAACAGGATATTTTTCTGTTTCCCTTTTCCCCACTGTTTTTTGGCCGCCACCGACTTAGAAACTTGTCCCAGGGAACCTCCTTGCCTTTGGGGACGAAAAAAATGTTTTCCAACGGCTTTTTTATTTTTAACCGGGAAAGCCTTTTTCTTATCGGCCGTCCTATCTAGAACCTTCTCTAGATCTGGCCCAAACAACAGGTCTCCCTCAAATGGAATTCCGCAAAGCCTGGTTTTAGAAGCTGGGTCACCCGCCCAGGACTTCAGCCACAGAGCTCTCCGGGATGAATTGACCAACGCTGCGGCTTTTGCTGCTAGCTTGACTGATTCTGAAGAAGCATCAGCCATGTAGCCTGCTGCTTTATACAGCATTGGTATGGATTCTAAAATTTCTTTCCTAGAAGTCCCACCTTCCAAATGAGCCCGCAACTTGTCCAACCAAACTTCCAGGTTACGGGCTACCACCGTAGTGGCCATTGCTGGTTTCAAACTGGTCATTATTGTTTCCCATGACCGTTTCAGCAATACCTCCATTCTTTTATCCATGGGGTCTCTTAGGACTCCCATGTCCTCAAAAGCGAGATCGGTAGACTTGGCACATTGAGAGAATGCCGCATCTACTTTAGGAACTTTGCTCCAGACGCACTCTGCGTCATCACTAAAAGGAAATCTCCTTTTAAGGCTCTTGGGAAAAAATATTTTTTTCTCTGGCTCTGCCCATTCCTTTTTAATGGCGTCCGCCAGGGAACTGTGCACTGGAAAAACCCGCCCCTGATCCTCTCTCAGGGTTTGGTACATCCTATCGTGCAGCGACAGAGGCTTGTTCCTCCTTGATCTCAAGCGTCTCATAAATCAGCCCCAACAGCGCATCCACCTCCTCGAGTGAGAGCCTGTATCTGGGTGATTTTTTCTCTTGAAGCGGTACATCCCTAGATGACGCTGCATTGCTGAGGTCATCCAGGGAATCAGATTCCTCTCCCTCTGGGGTTGGAACAGGTGGGGTTTCTGCTGGTGGTTTAGGGGTCTCAAGGTTCGACAACATGGCCTTAATTGCATTCATCTGTTTTTTGACTCCTGCAATCATTTCTTTACAAACTCCCGTAGACTCCTTGTACACCAGTTTATCAATGCAAGGTCTACAGAGCGGTTTGTTCCATCCTTCTTTAAATTTAAATCCACAGGATGGACACCTCTTCTTTCCCCCTGACCTCTCTCCTTCCTTGAGCTGCCCCTGAGCAGGAAAGGGAGATAAAAAAAAGGGGGATGGGAACAAAACAAGGGCCAGTTGTTAACAACCACCATGCACATAGTGAGCCACCACCGACACCTATGTGCACCCACCACCAGCAAAGCCGGATTTGCAAGCCTCTTTAGCCCGGATCCGGCTACCAAATAAAGGAAGTCAGAGAGGGGCCCCCAGCTCTTTGCCTTCCAGCCCCCCTCCTTCCTCCTACAGCCCCGTAGGCTCAGCCACCCTTGTGCCTCCTACCTGGGCTGCGCCGGCGTCACTGCCACCTTCTGCTGGGTCCATCGCTTCCTGCTGCATTGCGCCGTTGTGCTGTAGAAGGATCCAGGACTCCAGCACTGTGACCGGCTCTGTTTTAAAGAAAACAGGCTGGTTCCGGCGTCCATGCTCCTCACGGGACCCGGAACCGGAAGGGACGACCCGGAAGTCCCCGCCCTCCCCCCTGCGCTCCACAGGCCGGAACTCAAGGCCCTACGCCCGCCCCCCTCACAGTCTGCCCAGGATCTCCTCCAGCCCAGGAGCCGCAGACATGTGCGGAGAGCGTTCAGTCCCTTTGGACTTACTTGGGGGGAGAAGCGCCGGTCTCAGCTCCCCTCTGTGCCTGACCGGGGGACCCATCATCCACTACTCTCAGGTGAGCAGTTTAAGAGCTCCCACACCCGCCTCCTCCTCCGTGGAGGAAACACAAAAAACTGAGGAGAGGAAGGGGAGGCGCCCTTTTAAAGATTTAATCCTTGTGTTTCCTGCCTTCGGAGGAGGAGCTGTATCTCTCTAGTGCTGTCCTGGACAGATGACTAGAGAAAGCAGCTTTACATAACCAATACTCGAATGTTTCGGCAGTGCACTATTTCTGGACGTCTTCACATCCAATGCAGGGGTATAAGACCTGCATTATCTTTGATAACCAGGGCCGTCTTTACCGCAGAGCAAAAGGGGCAGCTGCCCAGGACCCAGTCATTGTTTTGGGGCCCAAAGCAGAGCTGCCCCCGAAGCCTGCGCTGCCAGCAAATCAGGACCTCCATCGGTGGTGCATATGCACCGTGCACACACCAGAGACAGTGAGAGACAGGCAGCCAGGATCAGCGTGCAGTATGGGGCCTTCATCGGGTGGGCAGGGCCTTGTACTCTGACCTCGCCCCTTGCTATGTGTGCTGCCTGCCTCTGCCTGTACAACGGATTGGAGGCCGAGGGACCGCCGTGTAGTTGAGAGCAGAGCCGCAGATGTTTGAGTGCTAGACAGCTAGTCTAGACAACACAGCACTAGTGTGAGCCCGGCGCCCGCAGATGCTGATTGGAGCTGAGGCTGAGCTGGCCAGGACCAGGTAGGTCTTTCTCCTCCCCTGGCTCCCCATATGTTTTTAAACCCTGACCAGTCCAGGCTGTGGCTGTTTACTACAGAGCACGCAGCTTGGGCCAGGCCACCAGACCACACTGCTTGATGGGCTTATTGTAGGCCTCGTTAACATGTATGCGTGTTTGCACAGGCAGAGCAGCCCATTTATTTGAATGGGCTGCCATGCCTGCGCTTCCCGCAGAAAAAAAATGTGCATGCTGCATTTTAAAAATGCAGTGGCCTTAAAATCTATTCTGCTTTTATACTATGCAATTTACCCTACAGTTCCTGCACTGGCAAACTTGCTGCATTTTTAAATGCGTGAGCCACGCTTTTAAAAACACAGTGTGTTTGTGTGTGCAGGAACTGCAGGTGGGTCACACGGTGCAAAAGCAGGATGTAATTTCAAGGCCACTGCATTTTTAAAATGCGGAACTTTTTTTCTGCGTGAAGTGCAGGCATGGCAGCCCATTCAATTGAATGGGCTTCTGTGCCTGTGCAAATGTGGACCTCCAACCCACATAACATGTGAACCAGGCCTATAGCAGCATTTCCAAAAAAAAACCCACTGCAGGTTTGGGTCATAATTAGGGTTGCACTGATACCGATACTAGTATTGTTATCGGTGCGGATACCGAGCATTTGCACAAGTACTTGTACTCGTGCAAATGTTCTGATGATTGATCCGATACCTGGACAGTCAGAGATGACCAGTGCGGCAGTGGGGGCAGATTCTCCCTCCCATGGCTGTCAGCTGCTGGTTGCAACTGCCCCCACCGCTGCACTGATCGTCCCCGACTGTCCCGGTTCCTCCTCCGGTCCCCATCCTGTCATCCTCCGTGTCATTCTCGAGCCTCCCTCCTGTGTGTTTTTTGAGATGTTGGGGTGAAGAGCAAAATTGCATTGGTGGGGGGCCCAAGAAAATGTTTGCCCAAGGTCCAGACGGCACCCGGTTGATGACGTCAAGGGTATCTGACTGACACAGCATAAGAAAGAAGAGACTTTGGGGACTAGTCTTGCAGCGTGCAGAAGCCTAAAGGAGTACAGGATCAGGCAAGTAAAACTGCTTTTCCCAGTCCTCCAGATATAAACAAACATTTACCCCTTGCAGTGCCGGGCAGCCCCACTGCAAGGGAGGATTTTTACTATCCCCATAGTTCAGCTTCTGGCAACAGAATAAGTAAAAACAAAATTATTTTCACTTTCTCTAAGGGGTTTATCAACCAAATGAAGAAACCAATATTTAGTGGTACTACAAGATGGATGATCTGCAACGTAGATGTGTGTCAATCAGACTTTATCAACCTGGACAGCCATTCAAGGCGCCACATTCGACTTCTCTGATATTGCTCAAAGAGGTTTTAGCTATCAAGCTGAAAGCATGCTAACTTTTTACCTTGCAAAATAAAAAATACTTACTAAATTACATGCAAGGACTAGAAATTAAAACAATACAGGGAAAAACCAACAGGACGCCTTTTCCCAGCACAAAGAATGACCGTCAGTGATTAAATCCCCCAGGAATGCACATTACCACAAAGGTGCCTGGCTCATAAAGAAAGGAAGTGAAGGAGCAGGAACAGGGCTCAGGTAACTTCATATTAATGGGGGCTACAAGGGATTTCAAATAAATAACAAGCACAGCAGTAAAAAATAAAAAGAGCACCGAGATAGAGTTGCACTCAATCAAAAGTGAACAAAAGAACCCAATACTCTGAGTAATGCAACCTGATTACTTAATGTACTGACTAGACTTCCTGCAGGGATAAAGAGCTTTGTTGGTTTGAGGGATAACTAAAGTATTTATTTCTATGTCAATATGCTGTGAAATGGGTTACTTTCCCTTGCTCTGCTATGAACACATATAGTGCTCTCATGTGGGCATAAAATTATATATGCATATATTTGCACATATCCAGTAATTTCACTTTATTAGGTGCATTTATTTAATACCAATAAAAGCAGGCACGTCAAACACAAATTAAACAGTGGGTTAGGTTGGTAGGAATGAACCTTGAAAGGCGCTACATTAGGTCTACTGAGGGTTACCTTTTCTTGTTCAATAATTTTTATTGCAGGTATATCAGGAACATAAACCTAATATCAAAAGCACCTATTCTGCCAAAGACTGGCAGTATAAAAAAATTCAAAATACACAGAACAAAGGAGGGAAAGCCTCCTATCTAGACGAGC
The DNA here is from genome assembly GCA_018402905.1 of Glandirana rugosa. Classification (NCBI taxonomy): domain Eukaryota; kingdom Metazoa; phylum Chordata; class Amphibia; order Anura; family Ranidae; genus Glandirana; species Glandirana rugosa. The sequence goes on along the minus strand of BLSH010024910.1, from coordinate 1,354,348 downwards.
ACAGAAATCTTAAATGCAACATACATATACAGTATCTCACAAAAGTGAGTACACCCCTCACATTTTTGTAAATATATTATATCTTTTCATGTGACAACACTGAAGAAATGACACTTTGCTACAATGTAAAGTAGTGAGTATACAGCTTGTATAACAGTTTAAATTTGCAGTCCCCTCAAAATAACACACAGCCATTAATGTGTAAACCGCTGGCAACAAAAGTGCGTTCACCCCTAAGTGAAAATGTCCTAATTGGGCCCAATTAGTCATTTTCCCTCCCCGGTGTCATGTGATTTGTTAGTGTTACAAGGTCTCAGGTGTGAATGGGAAACAGGTGTGTTAAATTTGGTGTTATCGCTCTCACTCGCTCATACTGGTCATTGGAAGTTCAACATGGCACCTCATGCAAAGAACTCTGAAGATCTGAAAAAAAATAATTGTTGCTCTATATAAAGATGGCCTAGGCTAGAAGAAGATTGCCAAGACCCTGAAACTGAGCTGCAGCATGGTGGCCAAGATCATACAGCGGTTTAACAGGACAGGTTCCACTCAGAACAGGCCTCGCCATGGTCAACCAAAGTTGAGTGCACGTGCTCAGCGTCATATCCAGAGGTTGTCTTTGGAAATGGACATATGAGTGCTGCCAGCATTGCTGCAGAGGTTGAAGAAGTGGGGGGGTTCAGCCTGTCCATACGCCGTACACTGCATCAAATTGGTCTGCATGGCTGTCGTCCCAGAAGGAAGCCTCTTCTAAAGATGGTGCACAAGAAAGCCCGCAAACAGTTTGTTCAAGACAAGCAGACTAAGGGCATGGATTACTGGAACCATGTCCTGTGGTCTGATGAGACCAAGATAAACTTATTTGGTTAAGATGGTGTCAAGCGCGTGTGGCAGCAACCAGGTGAGGAGTACAAAGACAAGTGTGTCTTGCCTACAGTCAAGTATGGTGGTGGAAGTGTCATGGTCTGGGGCTGCATGAGTGCTGCCATCACTGGGAGCTACAGTTCATTGAGGGAACCATGAATGTCAACATGTACTGTGACATACTGAAGCAGAGCATGATAGGCTCCCTTCTGAGACCGTCGCAGGGCAGTATTCGAACATAACGCCAGAAAACACACCTCCAAGGTCTCCATCAGCTCCGTGATGTCATCATGGAGGAGTGGAAAAGGACACCGGTGGCAACCTTTGAAGCTCTGGTGAGCTCCATGCCCAAGAGGGTTAAGACAGGGCTGGAAAATAATGGTGGCCACACAAAATATTGACACATTTGGCCCATTTTGGACATTTTCACTTAGGGGTGTACTCACTTTTGTTGCCAGCGGTTTAGACATTAATGGCTGTGTGTTGCGTTACTTTGAGGGGATAGCAAAATGTACACGGTTATACAAGCTGTACACTCACTACTTTACATTGTGGCAAAGTGTTATTTCTTCAGTGTTGTCACATGAAAAGATATAATAAAATATTTACAAAAATGTGAGGGGTGTACTCACTTTTGTGAGATACTGTAGCTTGATGCTAACCCCAGTGCAAAATAGCCAGGACCCACATTCTAGTAAGTCATTTCCAAATAGTCCTGGGTAGCTATAGACAACTAAGAAGGGCTTAGACTACAGGGTATTTAGTACTTGGGGCGGAGCTACGTCCAGTACTGTGGCCCACAATATAGACTCAGCCAAGATTGAGAGCTAGTGTTAGATAGATAATGGATTGGACATGAAAAAGTTTGTATTATGGTCTGAACATATGGCTTTAAGCATATCAGGTGTGACGGCACATGCAGGTTGCAATGTAAACTGTGCAAAGATATGTGCACTGTAGCTAGATGCGCTCAGTGCTACTAATTTTGGTCTTTTCTGTATGTTTTTCTGCTTTTTTTTTTGTTTGCCCCATCTTTTTTTCCTTTTTGAATGTATGGATGTCTGTGTAACAAAAAAACTTTCAATAAAAATTATTGGAAAAAAAAAAAGAAGGGCTTAGAAACCCGAAACGAGAAAAAGCAGAACACGGAGGAAGGAAAAGAAGATAAAGAATGGGGGAATCCGGGATTGGTTAAGATACCAGTTCGAGCCGACCCTCACTTCCTGGAGAGAGATCAGGGAAAGGCATATGTCAACCATGGTTTCCAGACTTTAAAGGAACTTCGCATGTCCATCAAGCGGTCTCTCACTCCCTGGAAAGGGACCATAGGTTTCTTCCATGCCTGGGCGATCACCCTTTTAGCAGCTATAAACGAGTAGAATGCCAATTTCTGCTGACGAGCAAATAAGCCCTGGATGGGGCAATGTAGCAAGGCACATTTAGCCTCCTTTCGGATGTTCAAATGGAACAGGGAATACAGCAAACCAAACACATGGGACCAAAAGCCCACCAGTCGGGGGCAGGTCTACAAGGTATGCAAAACATCCCCATGATGGCCACACCCCTGGAAAAAGCCATCACTAGAAGCCGGGATGGCACATGCAATACGTGCTGGAACACATTACCATTGTAACAACACTTTGTATGCCACCTCTAAGGTGGCAGTATTAATGGAACATTTAGCAACCGAAGTCCAAGCCCTGCTCCAGTCCACCGGATAAGTCACAGTACCCAAATCTGGGCCACAGAGGAAAGTGAGGTGAAAGCTGATTGGCAATTCAAAGATGCATAGAGGGTGGAGATAAGACCCGGGATATTGGGGAATGTTCACAGATTTGTTCAAAAGCAGTTTTCTGGAACGGGTCGGAGGAGGTATGCCGAAGTGATGCTAGCCAGTGTTGAAGCTGAAGAGAGGGTTACTTTTTTAATACTTATTTTTAATTATGAAAATGCAGTTGACAGAGTGGTTGGAACATTTGCCCAATGGAATACCACCGAAATAAGTGTCATTTGTTTGATGCCACGGGTTAAAGTGAAGTTAGTGACACTGGGTCTTGTAGTAACTAGTAAACCATATGAGCTAGGTGGATGGTGGTTGGTTTGTTATCTTGCTACTGCAGAAAAGCCCTGGTTATTTGCTTTTATTTATTTAGGCAAGGAGTAAAACACCAATTGGGGGATCATTAGTAAGCAGATTGGTCTGTTACCATTGAATATACTGGAAAAAATTGTGCTACAGATCACTGGGTATCAAATGGTAAAGGTTTGAATGAAAGATTCCCAGACATCAAAAAATGTTGGGACCCATGTTTCCCTATGCAAGGGGGTCTATATTCATTTCATACGAAAAACATAGGACAGCTTGGTTTACATCTAACTAATTCTAGAAACCTTGATTAAAAAGAATGCAGCTCCCAATACAATACTCCACTGCTCTCTGGATCTGTCCACCGCAGACTCACATCTCAGCAATTTAGCTCTGATCCTCCTCTTTGTTGAATTTTACATGCCTTATACACATAATGCTCAGACTTTTTGCCCTCCTCTGCAGTACTGACAGTATTGATTGTCAGCGCGCATTGAAAAAAACACATTGGGCGGAATACATCTGCCACAATGTTCATTTGTGCCAAAACCCCTGAGAGACCAAAATTTTCTCACGGACCATCAGTGGTCCACAGACCACTGGTTGGCAACCGTTGCCCTAGGGAATATAATAAGTGTGTGTTATATCCTATGCTTCCTAGCGATCAAATATCTAAGTGTTGAAGTGGCTGCAAACAATCATGTTCCAACAACTATTAAGATTAAAGTGAAATCACAAATTATAAACTAAAAATAATAGTGGAGCCTGGCAACGCTGCAGTTTCCCGTAAGTGACGTGGGAGCCACGGCCCCGCTGACTTACACAGAGAGCATTTGATGTTGGTTTTAGTTTAGTTTCCAATATTTCTCATCAGAAATGAGAATGAAAAATTACACATAGTGCCGCAAAGTCAAGCACCCAACAAACCATAAATTGGTACATCAAAGGAGTGATCAAACATCAGTAAATGATTTTATCAAACTAGAAAAATGAAGAGGGGGGGTGGGACCCCCTGCCCATGACACCCCAATTTTGAACACTCTGTGCCAATGGGCGGCTAACAGCACCCCCCAGATCAACCATAAAAAATTGACATTCTTATTGCCAGTGGTTTGTCTAAATTTATCAAAAAAAAAAAAAAAAAAGAGAATATTCAACACTTGAAGAGTGATTTCACTACAAAATTCTCAATTCAAGTATCCTGGCAGCATAGCCCGAACAGCAATGGGCCGAGTGTGCTGTATGCCCATAATCTTTTACACCACCATTGGGGACCAGGTCTTCCAGTGGTGAGTATTCTATGGTCCCCTGTTAGGACCATGCATTACCATCTCCGTTCCAGAGCTGATAACATTAACCTCAAAAACAATGTCATCAGGTCTCCTAACTGGCCTATGCATTCTGGATAAACCTACAACCAGAATCGGTGCAAAAGTAGTGTGATTTAAAAAAAAAGGGAGAAAAGGAATTAAAGAAAGTCCAGCAAAGAGAAGAGAGGGAGAGCCCCCCATCTGCGCGCTCAGGACGCCTGGAGGTATCTAATCCAGGGGTTCCAGATCTTCTCAAATCGCTGTTGTTGGTCACGAAGGATGCTGGCCACTCACTCGGCTCCATAACACAGCCGGCGGAAATGACGTTTGCCCAACGGTCTTAATGGGCCCGTTTTTTTTTTTTCTTCTGTCATTTTTCAGATTTTTTTTTTTTTTTTTGCATTTGAGTGTAAATATGAGATGCCCCGGATCTCATATTTAAGAGGACCTGTCATGCTTTTTTCTATTACAAGGAATGTTTACATTTCTTGTAATAGGAATAAAAGTGATCAATTTTTTTTTTAAAAGAACAGAGTAAAAATAAAAAGTAAAAAGCAAAATAAATAATTAAAAAAAAAATTTAAAGCGCTCTGTCCCGCCGAGCCCGCGCGCAGAAGTGAAAGCATTCGCAAGTCCCGCCCACATATGAAAACGGTGTTCAAACCACACATGTGAGGTATCGCCGCGATCGTTAGAGCGAGAGCAACAATTATAGCTCTAGACCTCCTCTGTAACGCAAAACTGCTAACCTGTAGAATTTTTTAAATGTCGCCAATGGAGATTTTTAATTTGCAAAGTTTATCGCCGTTCCGCGAGCGGACGCAATTTTGAAGCATGACATGTTGGGTATCATTTTACTCGACGTAACATTATCTTTCACAATATGGAAAAAAATTGGCCTAACTTTACTGTTTTCTTATTTTTTAACTAAAAAACTGTATTTATTCAAAAAAAAGCACGCTTGTAAGACCGCTGCGCAAATACAGTGTGACATAAATTTTTTCAGTGACCGCCATTTTATTCTCTAGGATGTTAGGAAAAAAAATATATAATGTTTGGGGGTTCTAAGTAATTTTATAGCAAAAAAAACAGTTTTTAACTGGTAAGCACAGAATTCAAGAAACAGGCTTGGTGGGTAAGTGGTTAAAATTCCTCTGTGCACCATAGTCGACCACCCGTCTCCCAGGCCTGTTGGTAAGGAAGTTTGGGGTTCCGATCCATTAGCTGGTTATAAAGCTCTGAAATGTTACCTCGCGACCCCGGACCACATAAACACTTGTTTTCTTAAAATGTCCTAGTGGCAATATCTCCTTGATCTCGACAGAGCGATCTCAAGTAGTGAGTGATCTGGTGAAATCGAAAGGACTCTGACGGGGGCATATCCAGGGTCTCCTGAAAGTATGAAAGCTTTTTGATTCCTCTATGATCGAGGAAGTCTGCAATTTTGTATAATCCTTTGTTAATCCACCAAGCAAATTGTTGTCTGTGCAGGCCTGGAGGAAAGTGTGGGTTACCAAATATAGGGGCCACCGGAGTATGTGGAGATTTCAGGGGAAATGATTTGCACACCCTATCCCATAAACTCACCGAGTGGGAGAGGGAGGGGCTAAGAATAGCTCCGCGCCCCCTAGGAGACAGCCATAGTAACAAGTCCATAGGTATTGGGGAACTGGCCTGCGACTCCAATTGCACCCAGTCTGGGCGATATGTCTTAGAGTGAAGTTGCGCCAGTTGGGCCGCTTTGTAATAGCGTAAAAAATGTGGGACTCCCAGGCCCCCTCTCCATTTTGAGACATATAAAGAAGACCGAGCCACCCTGCAGCCCCCGCGACTCCAAATAAATTTAAAGATTAGTGTTTGTAATTGTTTAAAAAACATCATTGGAATTGGAATCGGGAAAGACCTGAAATAGTAAAGAATTCTGGGCAGGACCGTCATTTTGACTGCCCCAATTCTGTCCATCCAGGAAAGTCCACCATTCTGCCATTTCTGTAAGTCCTCTGTTGTAGACTTAAGAAGAGGAGTATAGTTTGTCCTATATAGAGAAGAGATGTCGGGTGTGAGTTTTACCCCCAGATAGGAAAGGGTCTGTGGACACCATCGAAAAGGGAATGACGTGCGTATTGAATTCAAAATTGGGGTGGGAAGATTGATATTCAACGCCTCCGACTTAGATTGGTTAACTACCAGACCCGACACTTCTCCAAATCTGGTTAACAAGGATGTTAAATTAGGCAGGGACGTGACAGGATCAGTTATAAACATGAAGAGGTCATCCGCAAACAATGCGCACTTGTGGTCCTTTCCTCCACTGACCACCCCGTGTATGTTGGGATTTTCCCTAATAGCAACGGCTAACGTTTCCATAGCCACCACAAACAGTAGGGGTGATAGGGGACACCCCTGTCTGGTACCCGTTCTAATTTGTAATAAGTCAGACTTGTGTCCGAACGCTACAATGTTAGCCGAGGGGGTTGAGTACAGTACCCCCAAAAGTGAAAGAAATTTGGGTCCAAAATTCCACTGCCGCAAAACGTGGAACAAGTAGGACCAAGAAAGGGAATCGAAGGCCTTATGAAGGTCCAATGAAAGCAACATTACCCTTCTCGGTCCCACCCCATCCCAGTCTGAACGCAAAAGAGATAGAACATCTATGGCCCTCCGGATCTGGTCTGCTACCTGTTGCTGTTGGTTTTAATGCAAGTGCAATATATTTGAATACAATCTGAACTTATTTTACATACTACACTATGAGAGCCTTCGATCTCGTACGAGCTTACTTTTAGAGATAGAACGTGGATTTAACGGGCCACACACCCATTACCTGGAGAAGTGTACTAAAACAAAGAATGACAGAGGAAGCAAGGAGGAGTGATGGAAAGGAGTCTGGTTATGTACCCCACTAGTGGATAGCATGTTCTAACCTGGTTCAACGGGTCACTGCTGGAGGTGAGCACAGTGGTGAAAGGTGGTGGGAGTCACCGTGCATGAAACAAAAAAGGACAAGCACATAAGGTTGGATTATATGAACTATGTATCAATAACGTGGAAGAGCATTACTTACTGTGTGAAAGAAGAATCACAGATTTTATATATGTTGATATTTGCCTGCACACTATTATGGGTATTGAATTTGTGATTTCATATTAATTAGCTTAGGCAAGAGAGTGCACAATTATGCACACATTAGAGGTAGGCACAACAAATTGCCCTAGGAAATAGCTGGGGCCTTGTTCCATGTACATTTTTAATCCATAAAGGGCATAAAAACAGTGAACAGCTACTGAACCTCTTAATCATGTCTGCATGCTCAATTAAAAAAAAGAAAAAGAAAACATTACATGTGCAAGTGCTATTTTTATTAAGTGGATAATCCTTTGTATACCTGTTACTGTACACTTGCTAGCATCTCCTGAAGGCATTGCCCTGATTCTGTATGGGGAGTAAGGGATATCATCTCCTCCATACTTGACAGCAACTTGATAGCGTCCAGTTTTATCTGGAAGGTAAGATACAGCGTATGTTCCATCCTTGTTGTCCAAAACCTGGGCCTTCTTTGGCTTGCCTTCTTGGTCCTTGCAAGAAGAAAAAAAAATCTCATCAAATGACCCAACTAGATTGCATTTTAATAAGGTCAGATCAATGAATAATGAATCATAATTGATTTACAGATTTCACTCTTAAGCTAGCCATAATAAATGGATCGCAATTCAGCCCTCTGGCTGACTAAAAACAAGAAATGATTCTTCCATGGCCAGCTTTTCATCTGGGTTCCCAAACCTTTCCACCAGAATTCAGCTCTACAGTAGGAGTGAGCTTCCTCTGCAGCAGGAGCAGAAAAGGCCCCAAAAGATTGGATTGGCGCATTAGGAATGGCAATGGGGTGTTTTCACCATTTCATTCAACACACCAGCATCGATCAAACATTCAAATTTCAGATTTTTAGTAGTCTGCAAAAGACGTTAATTTTGAGGAACATGGGCCGACTGCACGGCAAACAGTTAAAGATACAATCTGAAGCAAAACACTTAAAATAAAGCAAACATCAATAAAAATTACAGCTCCCTTGGAATTCAGGGAATTATCTTCAGTTACACTTGCATGTTTTGAGAATTTGCCCAGAATGTCGCGCGTTGTCCATCCTTCCAGTTTTCTGGGAATATCCCCCAGGGCTCAGTTTTACTTCAGTTTAATCCCTAAACAAACAGCAATGTTTTTCATGTCCTATGATTTACACTTTGTAGCTAACAAGAGGGGATAGAAGTCAGTCCCTCACATCCTGCATTAGCATCCATTTACGACTAACATCGAGTTATTGGAGACATCTGCTTAATGGGGGAAATATGAAAAATAATATTGTTTTCACACAGTCCAAATACATATAGAGTATAAACTATTTTTTTACAAATATTCTAAAATCATCATCATTCTGTTCAGTTTTGAGTCACATCCCAATAATATATGGCTTTGGGGGGGGGGTGATAACAGCATGCACATCCTGCAGCTTCCTGTGTCATGCCATCTCCTCCAGCAACTGGCTGGGCTCAAAATGAGCATCGTCACACTGAGGATTATCCTGTACTCTACTCCTCCAAGATGGACAGGTGCGCACCAAACACATGTCCTTGCTAAGGCATAGCTTATTAGCACAACCAGTAAAATTGCAGGGGGAAAAAAAAAAAAAAAAAAAAGAAGCTTACGTTTCAGCAAACAGCCTTAAAGGATACGTTCACTTAAATAAAGTCACTTTTTTGCAGCTATAAAAAAAATGTGCATTAATCATTTTTTTCCTTAGAAGCCAGCAGATCTGCTATCATGGGTGCATTGTAAGGCTCCTGCAGAGATTCAGTACAGCTGTCTGCCCATCTACCTCCCATACGTGCAGTTTCTGAAGTACAGGAAGAATCAAACTACAAGAGTGCTCACCATTGCCCTCAAAGTTCATTAAGAAATACATGTCTAACGTGGTGGAAGACAGGACTTGTAGTTCGTTCACAGACCTCTTTTAATGGATGACATGGCTGTGTGGGTGGATGTGTTAGCGAGTGCAGGAAGGACATTCCCCACCCACTGTCAGGGGAGGATGCTGAATATGTTGCATCCTAAATATGGGTGTAACATGTTCAGAACTTGTCCTTTAATCATGACAATTAATGCGGTTTGCAAAAATATGTAAGCTTCTTTTTGCTGTAATTTCACCAGTCATGCTAATAAAAGCGATGTTTCAGCAAGGGCATATCTCAGGTGCACAACTTTAGGTCTTGGACTAGTACTACTGGGATCAGCACCCGGGCTGCAGCACCGATCGCTACATCAATCTTGTGCTTGGCATTGGAGGTGGAGCATGATTCTGCGACTACTACTCCGGTAAAAGGCACCTAAAGAGTCCTCTCTCTAGCTCCCAATGCCTGAAAGAGGTTAGATTGAAAGCCCCACATACTGCCATCAAGCCTGATTGAACTGCCTATTCTTAGCCAGATTCCTGACATGTAAAAAAGGATGAGAAGTTAATGAGTGGTAGTAAACTACCACCTTTTTAAAAGGGCCACCTGCAGTGCTATGCCATAATGTGCTAGTATGCACCATATACTAGCACATTATGGCAGACTTGCATTTAAAAATGAGCCCTCCAGTGCCCTCATCCTGTGCGGTCACCTCTGCTGGTGCTCCCATCTTTGCCTGGTCTTTCTTTTGAGTTTGCGCTCTCCGGTTGTTTGAATGGCCGGGTCACAACAACTACTCTTGCACATGCGCACAGGAGTCAGTGTGCCCTGAATGCACTGCGCATGTGCAGGGACATCATTAGCTAGGGCTGATTTAAATATCTCCTCAGCGGTGCAAGAGATGTTCCCCACACCTACTATAAAGGTTACCTGTAGGTACAAATTGTAAATCCGAGTTTACTACGGTTTTAACCACTTCAATACTGGGCACTTAAACCCCCTTCCTTTCCGGACCAATTTTCAGCTTTCAGCGCTGTTGCAGTTTGAATGACAATTGCGCAGTCATGCGACACTGTACCTATATGAAATTTTTATAATTTTTTTCACACAAATAGAGCTTTCTTTTGGTGGTATTTAATCACCCCTTGGTTTTTTATTTTTTGTGCTATAAATTAAAAAAAGACTGAAAATTTTCAAAAACAATGCATTTTTCTTCGTTTCTGTTATACAATTTTGCAAATAAGTAATTTCTCTTCATAAATTTTGACCAAAAATGATACCGCTACATTTCTTTGGTAAAAATAACCCAAATCTGAGTTTATTTGGTGTTGGCGGACAGACCGATGTGACGGGGACTGTGACAGATGTGACGGGGACATACAGCTGTTTTGGGGACTGACAGATGTGATGGGGGACATACAGATTTTTGGGGACTGTGACAGATGTTTTGTGTATGGTGACAGATGTGACTGGGGACTGTTTTATGGGGAAACTTATGTGTATGGTGACAGTGGTATCAGTGTGCTTGGTGCACTGTGTGGGGGGCGATCTGTGACAGCTTTCTGCATGAAATCCACATAATGCAGAGAGCTGTCATATTGCTGCAGATGAGGGGTTTTTAGAC
>BLSH010024910.1:1311688-1328211 GCA_018402905.1 Glandirana rugosa | reverse complement strand
GGAAACTAGAAGAAAATATCTGTTGGGCTGATACAGAAATACAATCCTACAAAACTGATGTAAAATTTGCCCCCTACATTTTAGACAGTCTCCAAACAATGGGCAAATGTTTGTTACAGGTGTGAGAATGCACCTTCTAATTTACAAGAGAAATCATTTCTTAATGGTGAACATTGGAAGATTTAAAGTGGTAAAACTATGATTTCGGTCAGAAATAGCAACCAGAAGTTAGATCACTCAAGACTTGATTGAATACCCATGTTTTTCCTGGAGCAGATGACAAAAATTCCAAACCTGGCTCTTTTGCATCTCGCTTGAAGTCACCTTTAAAGAAATTTGAAATGGCTCTCATTGGGCTCCGTTTCAATAAAGAGTCTGTCTCATCAGCTAGAAATAAATAGTGTTATAAGATCCATCTTAAGAAAAAACATTGTCCGCAGTAGTGTGCTGATCTCATACCTCTGGACCAGATGATGTAAAACCACATTAAATACAACAAACAAAATCTTCCACTGCTATTGTATCTTCAACATGTCTGTCAGAGTGAAGTACTACTTACAGACTGCATTCAGTGGTGGCACTATGTTAAAAAAGGGCTAACCATGGGCAAAAAAAAAAAAATTATAATAAAAAGAAAAACACAAATGCATTGTTTGCTTAACCCATAATTACAAACTATCAAAATATATTAAAATTATCTAGAGAAAAAGAAGATGAAAGGCATATTTTAATGAATTCACTTGTATGATTATAAAGTGACAAAAAAAAGTGGGGGAAGAAAAAAGGAAGATTAAGATAGTATATTTTCAGTCTTTACATAACTATAGGCTGCAATAAGAGTTGAAAATTTTCACCAGCTTTTCTTTCTGATGTAGGAACAGTCCAGTGCTGACAGCAGACAATGCACGATTCTCCTTCAACAGCCTTTTGACATTGCCATAGGCTAGTGTTACAAAGTCAACCAAGAGCTATTTGCATATGGTAATGGCAGGCAGGGTCCCTGATAGCAATCATGGGGTCTTGTACAGCCTACCTGACAGAGCCCACTTCAGCCCCACCCTCAATCCCACCCCTGGCCCCTCCCTAGACTCGGCCTTGAAAAAGGGGACAATGAATGTGCATCCCTAATGGAAAGGCTGCATGACGCACATGTATGTTAAAGGGAAAGGGTTGGGGTAGGTTCACACAACAGGTCTGATCAGGTCTACCTGTCTATTTTCCAGGTGGACCTGATTTGACCCTCCATTCACTACTATAGAGCAATGGATCTAAACAGACTTGTGTCCATTTACAACCGCCTACCTTCAATCTGATCTGCTAAACAAAAGGGAATGGGATCCGTTCCCCTCCATCTAGTGGATCGGATTGGGGGGCAGTTGGGTGTAAACGGACACCCGGTTTGTTTACACCAGCCACCCTTAGAGTAGAGCGGGCTGTGTCCATGTCTGTTCTGCATAAGCTGAGTGGACACAGACTTGCCATCTGCCCACTCCGCTCAGTGGGGGATCAGCGGACAGATCCCCCACTAATCAAGCGGATTTAGCCCCATGTGAAAGAAGCCTTGATAACACACAGCAACATAGGCAGGCCACTTGCCCCCCGGAAGATTTACCCCCCCTTCATGACTATCCCTTTTTTGTGATATGGTACTGTTACTTTAACCACTTCAGCCCCGGAAGGATTTCCCAGTTTAGGACCAGAGCACTTTTTGCGATTCGGCATTGCGTCGCTGTAACTGACAATTGCGCAGTCGTGCAACGCTGTACCCAAACAAAATTTGTGTCCTTTTTTTCCCACAAATAGCTTTCTTTTGGTGGTATTTGATCACCTCTGCGTCATTTCTGATCACCGCTATAAACAAAAGAAGAGCCACAACTTTGCAAAAAAAAAAAAAAACAATGTCCAAAAATTTTCTTTATAAAAAAGCATTTTTTTTTCATCAGTTTTGGCCGATTTATATTCTTCCTCATATTTTTGGTAAAAAAAAAAATCCCAAATCAGTGTTTATTGATTGGTTTCCCCAAAAGTTGCCACGTTTACGAATGATGAGAATTAATTTATGGGGTTTGTACTTTTTTTTTTATATTTTACTAGTAATGGTGGCGATCTGCGATATTGCAGTGGACATGTTGGACCTTTTTGACACTTTTTTGGGACCATTGGCATTTATACAGTGATAAGTGCTATGAAAATGCATTGATTACTCTATAAAGGTCACTGGCAGGGAAGGGGTTAACCTACAGGGGGACGTTCTAAGGGGGTTAACTATGTTCCCTCAGTGTGTTCTAACTGTATGGGGGCTGGGGGAGGGGCGTGATCACGGCTCCCATACACAGGGAGCCCTTGATCACATCCCTATCACCTCTGTCAGATCGTTCTGTTCCTCCGGAACACAGCAAGCGTTGGTGCCGGGAAGGGCAGGGAAGGGGTTACCATCAGGGGCGATCAAAGGGTTATATATGTGCCTAACAATGTATTTTATTACTGTGGGGGAGGTGCTTTTACTAATGGAAGACACAGATCCTTGTCCCTGCTTAGCAGGAACACAGACTGGATGTCTTCCATACTGACAGACCGCTATTCTGCCTGTATATAGAATGAACAGTGGATACAATGTCCGCCAGACCCGCTGATTGGCTCCAATACCCAATGCAGGATCACGTATATATACACACACACACACACACACACACACACACACACACACACACACACACACACACACACTTCTGCGCAGCGCAATCACACTGTAGCACTAAATCTGGCTGGCTCTGTCACAGCATGTCGCATAAAATGGCTGCTAGGTGCTGATTTTGTTAACTTATTCGCAGTTAACAAAATCAACACCTAGCAGCCATGATATGTGACACGCTGTGACAGAGCCATGATAGAGTGCCTGCGAGTTACCATCCATGCCATAATATGCTGCCTGCAGACAATGCACTGTAGTGTATATTCACCCCCAAACACACCTGTGTTGAAGGCAGCCCCACAAACAACTTCTCTGTTCCTGCCTCTGCCTGGAGTCCTGGACACTGTCAGCTAACCTGCCTGTGCCTGCCGCCGCCGCCCGCCTCACAGTCTCTATAGTCTCTCCTCTCGGGCTCCACTAAGGAATGGGGAGTGGAGGAAGATAGATCACTCTGCCCGGGAAGGCAAGCCCAGGTCACCATCTCACCAGCACTCCCACCAGCATATGGCAGAGAGGAGGGGCACAGAAAATGAAAAAATACCCCCCCCCCCCCAAGGTAATAGGAGCGACGGGGGGTGGGGGGGGAGGGTGTAATTCAGAGAGGATTTTTTTTTTTTTTTTAATGCTGCACTCTGAGTTTGCCCGGGCCCCTCTTGCTGAGCTGAGGACGCCGGGGCCGGTACAACAGGGCCGATTGTACTGGCCTATCAGCGGCCCTGATGGCAAGTGGGCACACACTGACAAAACACACCCATTTTGTATTAATTTTCACAGTTTTCCTCCAACATCAGAAAAAATAGTTTTGGTTTATCCCCAAATAATAAATCAATATGACCAATATAATAGGAGAGTCTTACCTCTAGGTCCAGTTACTTCTACATTAAGAGGAGCCACTCCGGCTTTGCTGGTGTCCACCACAAATTGCTGAGGAATTTTGGCCCGAACAGCATTTCCCAGTCCAGGGCCAGCAACTTTTACCTTGCTAGGATCAACAACATCTTTTACAGGGACCTTGAATGGACTTCCTACAACATACACAGGGTAGTATTTAAGATGAGTCAAGGCCACCAACAAAAGTAATGATTTTAAAGCAGACATTTAAACATATCTAGAGAAATTATATCCTACAAAAAATTGCAAGTTCAAACTAGGCTATAAGCAAAACCAAATATTTAAAACTATGGACATTTAAGGCCACCTAATCCTTCGGCCAGTACCCAAAATGACAGCAAGTCCTGCTACTAGTATTAAAATAAACACCAAAGTTCCAAAAGTTTAGGCAGCCAAGGTGTTGAATAGACTATAATGGTGGTATTGAAATTGTTTTTAATTGCTAGGTCTGCTGCAATTGATTACTATGTTCTTGTTCTCACTTTATAAAGAGGTGGGTAGGAAAAAACAAGGACTGCGTCATTACAATTAAGACTAGTACTAGTTATAAAAGGAGAAATAGTAACCATATGGCATTTGAAATATTCCAAAAATACAGTAATCAATTGGTGTAACAGTGCAGCCCTACCTTATAGTTAGGTGGGTTTTTATTAATTACTTGCATTCGCCTCTTGTTAAAGCAGAGGTGTATGCTCAAGTGTCTGTCTTTAAGGTCGTCCTATCCTCTGCCTGAGCTCAGTGCTTATAAAACACTCTCAAAAGGCTGTCACTCAAAGGTATTGTCAGGGATACATAAAGGCTTTGTTGGCTGACAAGTTTACCAGAAACCTTAAATGTTTGTCCATTGTCAGCCCTGACTCAGGTGGGTGTTAGGTCAGTGTTACAGGGAACCTTCCAGTCTGTAACCAGGCCGCCATCTCTGTTCTGATAGGGAGAGCATACAGTTAACTAAAAGCATACACATAAGGGAATCTCATATTTGGGTGTCACTATATGAACTACATTCCCCCCCTTCTTGCCAATATAAAGAAAGCCCTAACTGATTGGGGCTCATCTTTGCTCCCCTGGTTTGGACGCATAAATACTTTAAAGATGAACACGCTCCCAAAACTGTTATATCTTTTCCAGACCATTCCCATCTGACTACCCAAACAATTTTTTGTCTCTCTGCGCTCTCTATCCATCCACTTCATATGGAACAGAGGCCTATCCCGCATTAGACATAAGCTACTTACATTTCTAAAAATGTGTGGCGGAGTGGGGCTACCGGACTATGAACTGTATCACAAAGCTTCTGTTCTTGCTCGGATTCTGGAATGGTTCCCTTGTCCATTTCCCAAGGCATCGACAATGGTCGAACAAGATCTTTCACCACTGGACCTCAGGGCTCTCCTCTGGGGCTATGGCAACAGCTTACTTACCCAGCTTAAATTTTTGCTCCCCCTTAACATGTGATGTGTTATACATGTGGTATATAAACAGTCTCTTGGGCCTCCGGTCATGGGATCCATCACCTCTTACGTCATTCTTTGATAACCCTTTATTTCCCCAGGGTAGGGCTTTTATACAGTTGGTGCTACGATCAGAACATCCTAGCCAGTGGCACATCAATTTGTTCACCCAGGCTCTGGGAGACCTGTAGTCCCAGATGGTGATTGGAACTGGCTTACTGCACACCACATATCCACTTTCTGCGCCAGACTTTCAGTCCACACAGATACACTGCCCCCTGACCGACTATGAAAAGCTGTGCTCCCTCTCTGAAATGCACAGACATCTGTTCTCTGCAATTTAGAAACTCCTACACATGTTGATCAATGATGAGCTTCCCATCTTCAGGAGGATGTGGTCCAAGGAGATGGGAGAGGAAATTACGGCTGCTGATTGGCAGACTTCCTTCCACTTTACTCAAAAATCCATGATATCCTGCTATGCACAGGAAAAAAATTACAAGCTCTTGTCCAGACAGTACAGGGACCCCCTTTCATTACATAGAATATTTCCATCCACATCCCCAACGTGTTGGAGGTGTGGAACCATTGAAGGAAACTATCTACATATATGGTGGTCCTGTAGTAAGATCCAGCCCTTTTGGGCACAAATCTTAACGGTCTACAACTCCATGTATAACATGTCTCTAACGCCTTCACCCAGGGTAGCACTCCTGTCGATGTTCCCCGGCTCGATAGCCTCCCAAAAAAAGTGCCTGCTAGGCAATTGATCCCCCTACACTGGAAGTCGGACACTCCTCCTCCTTTAGCTATGTGGGTTTCAACGGTAAATGTGATGCGGATGGAGGAGATGCTAGCGATGGACACGGATTCTTTAGACAAATACAAGACCCTCTGGTTCGTTTGGATTGAGTTTTTCACCTCCGATACCCTTAAAAGGATGCTATAAGTCATAGTTTCCCCCTCTTTGGATGCTTGGACTGCTAGGGACTCTTCCTCTCTTCCTTCACCTCAGACTCAGACTCTTTTGAACTTGTTTTTTCTTCTTTCTTTTTCTCTGTCTTTCACTCCTCTTTTTTCCCTCTATTCCTTCGATATGTTCGTATGTTTCTTTTACTTTTCTTGAATGGACAGGTTATCGTTACTTCATAACATGGGTCTAGCAGAGAACAGATCTCGAAAATCGGTGTTAAATGTATGGACCCTACATTTACAAATTAGGTTGTCTATGTTTCTATATTGTCTCATAAAACCAATAAAGCCAAATTTGCCTCTAACTAAAAGCATACACAATTATTCATGAGAGGTGAGGTTGCACTATTATAACAACCTAAGTGCAACCTAAGCGGCCTGCAGTTGCCCTGCAGAACATGGCTATGCCCAGTGGACTGAATGGGCCCAGCCAGGGGCACCTTCTGAAGCAAGAGCTCCGCACAGGACTGCACAGCGAAGATAGCTGTATTGTGGATAAAGATAAGTATTTCTCCCGGTGGGCTCCACTGAGGGGAGGGAGGGGCATCCCTTAAAGGGCAACAGGTACCAAAGGTACAGTCCTAAGCAAAAGTTTTCAGAATGACACAAATATTACTTTTCACAAAGTCGGCTGCTTCAGTGTTTTTACATCTTTTTGTTAGATGTTACTATGGTATACTGAAGCACAAGCACAAGCTTTTCATAAGTGTCAAAATCTTTGACAATTACATTCCGTTTATGCAAAGTCAATATTTGCAGTGTTGACCCTTTTTCAAGACCTCTGCAATTCACCCTGGCATGCGGTCAATCAACTCCTGGGCCACATCCTGACTGATGGCCGCCTATTCTTGCATAATCAGTGCTTGGAGTTTGTCAGTATTTGTAGGGTTTGTTTTGTTCACCCGCCTCTTGAGGATTGACCACAAGTTCTCAATGGGATTAAATTGGCTGTAAAGACAGGTTTTTCGTTTTCATGCACGAAGCTGAATCAACTGTAGGAGACTGCGCTTGCTGGACCTTCTTGGGTGCCCTGAAGCCTTCTTCACAGCAACTGAACCTTTCTCCTCAATTAATAGCAGCAATATCATTGCCTGTGAATCCCTTTTTGTGCAAAGCAATGATGACTGCACCTGTTTCCTTGCAGGTAACCATGGTTAACAAAGGTAGAACAATGATTTCAAGTACCACCCTTCTTTTAAAGCTTCCAATCTGTTATTTTAACTCAATCAGTATTACAACGTGATTTCCAGCCTTGTCCTCATCAACACTGACACCTGTGTTAACGAGAGAATCACTGACATGATGTCAGTTTGGGATTAAGTCAATTTTTAATGGCAAAGAGCGACTTTGCAATTTTGCAATTCATTTGATTGCTCTTCATAATATTCTGGATTATATGCAAATTGCCATCATAAAAATGGAGATTAATATGTACTGTCTACAGAAAAACAAACTATAATATTTCACAATTCATATTAGTGAATGCCAAATCCCAGACCTGTAGCCATTATTCACCACTGTGGGTATCTTCAATCACCAAAACATAATCGCCAGAGTGATGTCCACCACCAGAAATGTCTGCTTACCAGAGCGTGTTGACACCCTATTACGGGAGGCCAAGCAGGTCTCTAGCTTATAACCCAGCCAAGGTATGGTATTCCTCTGAGGTCCAGCAGATACCCGTCCTCTCTGATACACTCCTCAGAGAAATAAGGCTGACCATAGTGTAAAATCTTTGGGTAAGTTTATTAAATATAAAATATTGCACTTACATCAAGATGAAAAATCTGTGCATAAAAATCTCCACTGGCCGGCTCTCTCATACACCCGTCCTTCCAGGACTCAAACACGCGCTGACATCAGCACGTCACTCCACCCTATGCATTTTGTCATATGTGCTGTCATCCTGGGGCACGGACGACGTACTGACTCACCACAAGATATGCACAGAATATCCATGCCTCAGTCTGAACCTTGGATGTTGTCCGGATGCAAAAATCACCATCTTGAAAATGGGAAAACAGTAAAGCATCCAATCCAGTTGCCCACTTTCTATATTCTTATTTAAACCTGTCTAATTAAAACATATTCAGAATACCCATGCTTTGGTCTAAACCTCCAATGTTAACCTGATGCAAAAACCGGCATCTTGAAAATAGGAAAAAAAAAATTAAGGCATCCAATCTAGTTGCCCACTTTGTATATTCTTATTTAAGCCTTTTAAAATGAAAACATCCCAATATCATTAGTTCCCCCTTGAATTTAGAATTTTGTTCCTTACACTAACTAGTTGTAGTCACTACACTCCATTGGACTCCATTGATTGTATGAAGCACATCTCAGCGAACTGATCTTAATGGATATACCAACCCACCAAGTGCCTGTCATTCATAAATGAGCTGGCTATATTGTGTAATTCGCCCATAAAAATTGCCCAAAAAAAAAAAAAAAAAAATTATATCTAAAAAAATTAATAAATAATAAAAATCAACAATTAGTTGATCATTCAATGTATTAAAAGCCCTTAATGAGGCAAAGAGTGATTATCTCACCAAGGGACACCCACTAATTGACAGCAACGACCCCTTGAAGGGACTTCTTAATCAGAGGTCTCTCCCCTCACCAAGGGAAAGGAATGTGTGTTAAAAACATATAGATGTCTCATAAGAATACACCAGCTTACTGAAAATAGCACCCCCACGATGATCAGCAAGTCAGAAATCATATCTGAAAAGGCCAAATAGTGCATACCAAAAATAATGAAATTGAATGCTAATCTGAAGGGGTAATCTAATAGGAGAAATGGTGTAAATATCATTCGGGGATACACGCTAACTGAAAACAGCAACCCCTAGTGGTGACCTCCTGATTATTATATCTCACAGCTATAGAAAGGGGAAATACATTCTGGAAAATTGGGTAACTCTTTCTGTATGTCCTTGCTACATGGACATCACCTACAGCCAATTTGTTTATATATACTCCCCCTACTGGACAATATGTATTACACATATTAGACCTCTCATTTAGACAAAAACCTATCATCATTATCACATCTCAGAACCGTGAATAATAGCTACAGCGCTGGTATTTGGCATTCGCTAATATGAATTGAACTAAACATTTGATTATTCAATCAGCATTTTTTATACGATTATTTACATGAACCATCTATGAACTTACAGGATCCATCATATATACGTTTAAGCGCAGCTATTTTTATGTTATAGTTTGTTAGTGTGTGTGTCTCACAGATTAGCTGCGGCTGATATGAATTTATGATTTCATGATTAACAAGTTGACATTAGCACGCTTTTTATACCGAATTTGAATAGTATTTCACAAATGTCCAATGAAAAAAGGAAAAAAAATGTGATGAAAACACGTATCGACTTCAGCCCAAATTATGGTAACGAGATAATATGTAACCGAACTGAACAGTTTTCAGCCAACACACAAAAGGAAATTTACTGTCTGCTCCGGAACACTGAGGTTTGGTCTGTAGATAGATTTACAACCAGTAAAACAACTAAAACTACATGCTATATTTAGTAGGTGAAAGTTTATGTCATTTTGTCAGTGGTCCATTTTTAAATGCATCATGTTGGCCTCTGAAGCATGGCAATAAATAGAAGAGCCATAAAACAGAACGGCAGCTTTGACCACAGACACTGCTGTTTATTAAGTTAACACAGCTCAGTCTATAATTTACATATTGAGATATTCTTTCACCATTTACTGCAAGACTAATGTTGCCAAAAGTCGTAGCCAGCTGAAGAATGCCAGCAATATTCATAGTACCTGGAATATGCTCCCCGTCATACGTTATGTTGACATCATAATCTCCTGGGGCATACGGTATGTACTCAACACTGCAGCTGCCATCTTTGTTGTCCTTACAAGACATTTTGGATTCAGATGGACCCTCAACTGTAATTCCCAGACCACCAATTCCTGCCCCTCTGAAATAAAACATATAGCATGTCATTACAGGATGATGGTTTTATTTCTATGCCCTTCAACATTCACTGTTCAGCCCAACAAGGCTACGAAGCTCAACTAGAGTTTAATGCTCTATTCGTTCATTGTAATAAGGTTGCCTTGATGTATTCTAGGCATTTCAGAAAATCAAATGTAAACTTGCTTATCATTAATCGTAACTGGAAAATCAATTCAGCACGGACCGTGCCCAGACTAAAGCATTACTAAAAAGCTTTGTTTAAAATTTTATTTTTGCTCAGCTATGGATGAAATGCTAATGTAAATATAGTTCACCATTTTTAATTAAGTTAACGTTTGATAAAGCTTTTATGTCGGTAGTGTAGTGGATTTTTGGCGACAGTATTTCACACATATACATATCGAGAGGCTGAAAATCTCTGACCTGAAAATTAACAAAGTATATCCTCATACCATATAGGGTGCACTTGCCCCAATTGAAAAGACATTGTATGATTTCTGTCTGCAGTTTAGTGCTTCTGCTATCTGCAGGGGTCATTTCTGAAACACTGTGCCGACTTCAAGGGATAAAGGGGGACTGTGCACGTTTCCCTATGAAAGTGTGTGTGTGGGATGGGGGGTGGGCTCAAGTCTCAGATTACACTCCGCTCTCCACTATGCGCTCTGCAGTATGCAATGTCAGATTCCAGGCCCCAGCGTGCTGAGGCTGGGAAATATCCTTTGATCTGTGTGTTTAAGAAGGCTGTAAAGAAGACAAGGATGCAGATGAACAGGTATAACTTCTTTAGGAGGATGCGTTTTCTCTCTGTGGATCACCTGAGGTGAGTCACTTCGCTGAGTATATGAAAGGGTTAATAATCACTTTAATAAAGAAGGTGCAGCTGTGTTCATTTTGAATATCCAATGATGTGCAAGGGAAATAGAAAAAAAAAGCCAGCGTTTAAATTGGTAAGTTAACCACACAAATGTATAGAGGAGTTTTTAAATCTTATTAAAAATGTGCAAGACCAGGTTTAAATTAGACAGCTTTACATATTAGGTTAGCGATGGCGAAGCTATAAAATAATTTGGTTTAAAAGTCCACTAACCCTTTAATGACCTTTAAAAAAACCTCACAATATGAACTGACAAAGGGCAACAGTAGCATGACACTATGGGAAGAAGAAAAAAAAACAGCCCTGGAATGTGTTGTCTTTTGTCTTGTGTGTGTTTTTTGTCTATCAGTTTGATAAAACAAACCACCATAAAAAAAAAAAAAAAAAACACGAACCTAAGGCTACTTTCACACTGGGGCCGCCGAGTGTTAGCAGTAAAGCGCCGCCCGTTTTAGCTGCGCTTTACCGCTGTTATAGCGGTGCGCTGGCGCCGCTTTTTGGGCAGTAGCGGGGCGCTTTTCACCCCCAAGAAGGAGTTATAAAAGGGGTTAAAATGCCCATGCTGTGGTGCTTCCGATTTGCTATTCAGGCGGGAGCGGTGTATGCAGAACTCCCAAACCACCCCAAAGATGCTGCTTGCAGGACTTTTTCTAGTGCCCTGCAAACGCACCGCCCCAGTGTGAAAGCACTTGGGCTTTCATACTGGGGTGGCAGGAGAGGCAGTTTTCAGGCGCTTTACAGGTGCCATTTATAGCGATAAAATGCCTGAAAACTGCCTCGGTGTGAAAGTGCCCTGAGGGTCATGTCAGACAGTGGCTCAGCTACAAATTGCTGAAGGAGGGCAATCTGTAGCAGAGCAGGCCACCTTAATGATGTAGCACTAGTTTAACCTGTAGCAGCTACAATTCTATTCTTAGCAACAAATCGACTATAGCTATTAAATGACTAGCTACAAATTACCGTTGATCTTTGGCACTTACAGTACTGAGGAATCAATACTACAAATTTGCCTGTCTGACATGGCTCCAAGGCTACCCACAGACCCATCAATAACAGGAAATTAATTTATGTTTGCAGACTCTCTGGCAACACCACCTGCCTGACCAATCTCATGTCTATGGCCACCCTAGGACTTTTGTAGACTGGGAAGTTATACAAAGAATGTAATGAAAGTAATGCAAAAAAGTGGGCTTTTTAAAAAAAAAAAAAAAAATTTATAGGTCATTCAAATTTCACATGTTGGTAGAGAAACTCTTCCTCTGGAGTAACTCCACTGCAGGTAAATGATGGATTCCAAATAGAAGTAATGATCAGTCATTGAATTCTTGAAAAAGGAGGGGTGCATTCTGTCTGATATCCACAGAAGGCTCCAGAATGTTTACGGAGAAGACACCACTGACAAGAGTCATTAATGACAAGACATTGCTCTTGTTGATGGTGTTATCTCATGAAACATTCTATAGCCTTTTGTGGATGTCAGACAGCCTGCACCCCTCCTTCGTCAAGAACTCAATGACAGCCCATTACTTCTACTTGGAATCCATTATTTACCTGCAATGAAAAAGAAGATTTACTATATAGAAGAAGAGTTACTCTACTAATAAGTGACCATGTGGCATTTGAACAAACCATTTTAGTTTACCCTTTGAGCCGGAACCTCCCGGCCCTTTAAGGGGTTTAGCATGCCGGGAGGCAGGGTTGGGTTTATGATCATGTGACCACTGAAATTGGCTGTCATGGGGGTCACATAATTGGAAAGCTCCAAAATGGGTAAAGTTGCACTGTAAGTATCCTAATCAAAATGTTATTTTTAGTTTCAGAGTGGAGAAGTTTGTTTGAACCTATGGCAGTTTTTGGGTTACTGACACTTGTGTCCCCCATTGGGGAGATTTTCCCCCACGTTTTCTGTTCCAGTGTCACAGGACAAAGACAACCTTTTTTTAATTGAGTAGAAAACCGTTTATCCCTGGTCTTCTTATTTGCTGTTCTGGTGTGAAGTTGTGGAAGTTAAAAAAAAATATCTTCATAGTGGGGTCACAGACTGCAATACAAACCCAACAGAAACTAACATTCTTCCACTCTAACCAAAATAAGAAAAAAAAATGTGCAGCATTCTTAAATGGATATTTCATAAAAAGTAAAGCTTTTTTATTCTACCTTGTGATCACAGAAAAGGCATTTGGCTTATTTGTAAGAGCCTCCTGCAGCCCAGGCCCCTGTGCCTTTACACGAGAGGGGTAGCAGCCTTCTGTCACTCCGACCTTAAATGGGCTTTTGGGAACCGGTTCATCATCATACGTCACCTTCACAGAGTGGACACCTAATGAAAACAGTTTGTTATACACATTTGCATCTTATTGTTCTGATAAGATATTATTATTTTTGGATAAGGACATATTACTAGATAGTGGTGAAAATAGAAGTGCAAGAAAAGATAACAAAAAAGCTCCACTGATATAGTAAAGTCACACGCGGGCAGTTTGCGCCAGAGCCTACAACGCCTACAGCAACCCTTTCCTTTGAAAAGCACAAATTAACTCATTAAAGAGACCCCGTCACCAACTTAAGAATTTGCAAGTAAGGGTACAGAAAAATCAAGTATTTTAAATGCTTATTTGCAGTGTTTTTCATGAATTTATTTAAAATTTTAATTACTTTATTTCTGACCTCCAGTGTACCAATAGTAACCAATCTCGCTCTGACTTCTTTGAAACACTGTTGCTGGGAAATCAGTTCCACATATGCCACATTTGTCATATATACTGTATGCTCCAGAGTATATTGAAATGTATTTAAAAGCAGCACAGTCTTCAGGTCCTATTCTGTCAGGTTAAAGGGGGACTGAAGGCACTTTACCTACCTCCTTTCTAACAGTCTGGGTCCCTTGCTGGCACCAGCATCTTCTCCCCAGGTGCTGGTCTTTGGGCATCTCCATTGGCTGACACGAGATAATGCAACTCCTACGCATCCGCAAGAACTGGTCATCCCAGCACACAGGGACTGTGCCCAGCCATAGAAGCTGAACCGATCAGTTTACACGCCACTGAAGACTGGATGCAGGCAGGTAGGTATATTTTATTGCAGTATAAAACACACTGCGACAATAGCCAGCCTGTTTGCATCCTGTTAATAAATGGCTTTAGTTCAGCCTTAAGCTGGCCATTCAAGGCTCACTTTTCTACCAATGATTGTGAATCACCTGAAAGTCAAGCCATGGGTGGCCTTGCCAACACCACTTTACTCAACAATCTTGATTGAGAAATTGAAGGGGCCGGACCAGAATAAAGGCAGCTGAACACTGACTGCAGCCAATCTGCTGCAGTCACTCTCTGGGTATTCTGACAACTGTGGGTGTCAGCTGTTAGAACACAATAGCAGGCAGCTGAAGATTTGTCCATCTATGTGGTTTAGCATGAATAGAGAATTGTATGAATTTCTTTTGTTCATTCCAGCAGGCTGTGTAGGGCCAGCTTTAGACCTCCAAATTCAGAATCTGAGTTCAGTTGCTGATACAGTGGTCAATGGGAACACCTTCCTATGTGTCTCACTAGTGCGTTTGATAGAACGGACTACCAAAGCTGCCAATGCAGCCAATCAGCGTGTACCTTCCATATTTGCTTAGAAGTTTAGAAACTGAAATGGGTAAGCAGATAGCTGTATTAGGGAATCAAAGATGGTTCCTTCACACACTTTTCATCATAAAGATGTATGGTGTTACCTATGAAACAGAAACATGAACATACTAGTGCCCCTGGTAACAAACAAGGAGGGGGATTTCAAAACTTGAGCAGCTGTGTACCAATCAGCTTTTATTTTTTATTTTCAAACCTTAAATGAACAAGCTGAAGATAGAAGCCAACTGGTTGCCATGTACAGCTGCTTCAGTTTTGATAAATAACCCACACAGACCCAAGTATTCACCCATTATTGTATTACAAGTAATAGCCTAACAATTTCTCTTTCTTGGCACTTTTTTTCTCTAAATGATCTCTATACTATTATTAAAGAGGAATTGAACTCTAGAAGCTGTGCCAAAAAATTAGGCAGAGGGCAGTGGCCTCACTAGGGTTGGTGTCACCTGGTGCGGTAAAATATGGTGTCACCACCACCCCACCCCCCAATCATTTTTTACCATATAAAACTGGCAAAATGAACACTGCCCTAGGGACAGCGGACAATGCAATATATAGGAATCTCTGTGAGGTCGGAGCCGACAGTACAGTATATGGAGTATGGAATGCCTATGAAGAGGGTCGGATCTGTCTGATAGCAGATGGTATGAGGGATATGGGTAGGATAGGATCTGTTCCTGCAGACAATGCAATGTATGGATGATTGGAACAGACAATGCAATCAATGTATGGGGGATCTGGATTGGGTGAGAACTGACCTGACAGTGAGGTTGCAGGGAAGATGCTGTGGGTGCCAATCACAGCGGGCAATGCATGGATGGATGCCCGGCACCAATGAGATGTCATCATGGGTTCTGCCTGGATAGGATGGTGGTCGCAGGAAAGATGCTGAGTGCGCCGCATCCGGCAATCGCAGCAGGCAACTCGACGGCAATATGTTTGGATGGATTGGATGCCCTCCCAGCACCAGCAAGGTTATTGGATAACGCTAACACACGCACACACAGCAGCTGTAAGAAATCATAGGGCACCGTACAGCCTACCTGGCAGGGCGCGCCCCACATGAAAAGGGCAGGGCCTGAGCCCAAGCACCTCTCCATCTAGCCCACAGTCAGCCAATAAAGAAGGTGCAATAGAGAAATGTGGTAGGGTTAAAAAAGAAGGGTTTAAAACATGTACCGAGCACAGTGCTCAAATGTATTGAACATGTAATGGAGAGTGCAGGTTTAAGGAGTATGTACTATACAGTGTGCACAAGGCAGGGGTGTGTACAGGAGGGTTTACTATACAGAGTGGAGGAATCAGGAGTGGGTAATGCACATGGTTCAGGGGTCAGGAGTGGATACCGTGCATAGTTCAGGAGTGGGTAATGTACATGGATCAGGGGTCAGGAGTGGATAACGTGCATTGTTCAGGAGTGGGTAATACATAGAATGCAGGGGTCTGGAGTATGTAACATACAGAGTGCAGAGGTCAGGATAGGGTAATGTGCATAGCTCAGGGGTCAGGAGTGGGTAATGCATAGAATGCAGGGATCTGGAGTATGTGACATACAGAGTGCATGGGTCAGGAGGAGGTAATAGGCAAAGACAGCAAATGGGGGTATACAAAAGTTATACTCCCGTTTTGGATTTGGTGGCAAAAAATGACTCATACCATTGAAGGGGGCTGCCTTGCAACCGTGTACAATGAATGTAGTTGCAGCAAGGTGATGCAGGTTTTTAGGGATTAAAACCAGGAGATGAGGAAGCAATATATTGCTTCCCCACCACCTGGCAAACACCCTCTGAAAAATTCAACTATATAAAATTCTTCAGAGAACTTCATTGTAATCTACGACGTCGTCATTTGTGTACTAACATCACTGTGTAGGTCCCCGTAATAACGACACCAAATCACGTACGTACACAGTAGATGAGCTCACTAGGTGTCACTTAGTGAAAAGTCTCCCACAAACGGTCCACCACCCCTTCGTTATATAACGAAGGAGTAGAGGACCAAAATTAGGGATTTTTGGACGTAGTGGAACGACGTTGATGTAAGTAACATG
>BLSH010024910.1:1282753-1300125 GCA_018402905.1 Glandirana rugosa | reverse complement strand
AAAAAATTTTCCAAACTTTACAATAACTTGGGTCACTTTCTTTCTACTCGAAAGAATGGTCCCAATTACCCTATCGGAAAGTCCCTTAGATTTCAGGAGGCTTTCCTCAGAAACCAGGCCAACAATTTTAGGGCCTGCATTCGTACTGGACCCTGCGACAGCAAATCCTCCCTTTCGGGCAGCATGAGAGGGGGATAGTTCGCTAGTCAAAGCAGCGTTGAAAGCCACGGCCTCTTTGGCCAAAAAGGAACTACTAGTATTAGCGAGGTTTGTTCCTGCACAAACTTCCTTAGGACTAACGGAATGAGCCTGACTGGCGGGAATGCGTAACATAGATGAAAAGCCCACCTTTGGGCCAGAGCATCTATCCCTTTGGCTCCTCCCTCTCTTTCCAGAGAGAAATAAGTGGGCACCTTGGTGGCAAACAGGTCTACCTCTGGTAGACCCCACCGCACTGACAATAGCTGGAAAACCTCGTCGTTCAGCTCCCATTCTGACTCTCCCACCTGATGCCGACTCAAATAGTCGGCTAGGTGATTGTCTACTCCCCTCAGGTGAACTGCTGACAACGAACTTAGGTTTCTCTCTGCCCACACAAAGATAGTCTTTGCCAGTCTGATCAGAGATGGGCAGCGTGTGCCCCTTTGTTTGTTCACGTAGGCGACTGCCCCCATATTGTCCGAAAGAATCTGAACATGCTGACCTTTCAGATTTTTGGCAAAGACGCTTAGAGCCTCCCGGATCGCCTGCAACTCTCTCCAGTTGGCCGATCTTACACTCTGACTTTTCTCCCAGCGGCCCTGGGCTACCCTGGATTCCCAGTGAGCCCCCCAGCCCCAGGAACTGGCATCCGTCGTGATGCCGATAGAAACTGGGAAGGACCACTGAAGACCTTGCTTCAGGTTTGCTTCGTCCCTTCACCACCACAGAGATTTCTTGGCCCTTGGGGACAGGCGGAAGGACGAGTCCAGCGACCCCTGTGTTCCGTCCCAATTTTTTAGAACATTGGCCTGGAGACACCTGAAGCGGGCCCTTGCCCAAGGAACCGTCGGGATGGTCGCTGCCAGTAGTCCTAGACCAGACACAGCTGTGCGTACCGCCACCGTCTGCCTTTCCTGCAAAAAAGCTGCCGTCGCTACCACCATCCGAACCTTGTCTTCCGTAAGGAAGATCTTTTGTTCCTTTGAGTTTACCAGGAACCCCAGATACTGCAGAACCTGCGTCGGAGTAAGGTGTGATTTCTCCTGATTTATCAGCCACCCCAATCTGTTCAGGAAGTCCAAGGCCATCCGTAGGTCTTTTTGCAACTGGGCTGAGGACTGGGCAAAGAATAGCAGGTCGTCCAAATATGGAATGACCTCGATTCCCTTCAGTCTGAGGGGGGCCAGCGCCTCTGCCAGAACTTTTGTGAAGATTCCGGGAGAGGAGGAAAGGCCGAAGGGCAGGGCCCTGAACTGTAGGTGCCAAACCTCCTTCCCCCATAAGATCGCCACCCTCAGAAATTTCTGAGAGTTCTTGTGGATAGGGACGTGCAAATAAGCATCCCTCAAGTCGAGGGAGGCCATAAAGCAGTCCGGAGGCAGTAACGCTTTTACTGTAAAAATAGTTTCCATGCGGAATTTTTTGTAAACCACCTTGTTGAGAGATTTCAAGTTCAGAATTAACCGGAACTTGCCCGAGGGTCTCTGAACTACAAACACATGTGAGTAGAAACCCTGGTTGATCTCTTCCTGAGGTACCGGGACAAGCACTTCCTGGTCCATAAGGTTGCTGATTTGGTCCAACAGTGCCTCTGCCAAATCGGGGTCTCTGGGAGGGGAGGTTACCAACATCCTGACAGGAGGAATGCTCCTGAACTGTATCTAGTAACCTTCCCTGACAATCCTTAGAATAAAAGCATTCTGGGTAGCTTCTTCCCATTGTGGGAGGAACTGCCCCAACCGGCCTCCCACCGGAACCGAGTCATTGCGGCTTGGTGGATTTTTTAGGAGAGGAAAACAGAATATTTTTCTGTTTCCCTTTCCCCCACTGTTTTTTGGCCACCGCCAATTTAGATACCTGTCCATGAAAGCCTCTTTGCCTTTGGGGATGAAAAAAGTGCTTTCCAGTTGCTTTTTTGTTTTTTACCGGGAAAGCCTTTTTCTTATCGGCCGTCCTATCTAGAACCTTTTCTAGATCCGGCCCAAACAACAGGTCTCCCTAAAACGGAATCCCACAAAGCCTGGTTTTTGAAGCTGGGTCACCAGCCCAGGACTTTAACCACAGGGCTCTACGAGATGAGTTAACCAAGGCTGCGGCTTTTGCTGCTAGTTTGACTGATTCCGAGGAAGCATCCGCCATGTAGCCTGCTGCTTTATACAGTATCGGTAAGGATTCTAAGATTTCTTTCCGAGAAGTCCCTCCTTCCAAATTAGCCCACAACTTGTCCAACCAGACTTCCAGGTTACGGGCTACAACCGTATTGGCCATTGCTGGCTTTAAACTGGTTAGGACTGTATCCCATGACCGTTTCAGCAATACCTCCATTCTTTTATCCATGGGGTCCCTCAGGACTCCCATGTCTTCAAAGGCGAGGTCGGTAGACTTGGCACATTGAGAGAAGGCCGCATCTACTTTAGGAACTCTGCGTCATCACTAAAAGGAAATCTCCTTTTAAGGCTTTTGGGAAAATATAATTTTTTCTCTGGCTCCGCCGACTTTTTAATGGAGTCCGCCAGGGAACCATGCACTGGAAAAATCCTCCCCTGATCCTCTCTCAGGGTCTGGTACATCCTATCGTGCAGAGACAGAGGCTTGTTCTTCCTTGATCTCAAGTGTCTCATAAATCAGCCCCAACAGCGCATTCACCTCCTCGAGCGGGAACCTGTATCTGGGTGATTTTTTCTCCTGAACCGATGTATCCCTAGATGACGCTGTCTCGCTGAGGTCATCCAGGGAATCCGATTCTTCTCCCTCTGTTTCATTACC
The DNA here is from genome assembly GCA_018402905.1 of Glandirana rugosa. Taxonomy (NCBI): domain Eukaryota; kingdom Metazoa; phylum Chordata; class Amphibia; order Anura; family Ranidae; genus Glandirana; species Glandirana rugosa. Next base: position 1,297,158 of record BLSH010024910.1, on the reverse strand, counting down.
CTCCTCTGGGGTTGGAACAGGGAGGGTTCTGCTGGTGGTTTAGGGGTCTCAAGGTTCGACAACATGGCCTTAATTGCATTCATCTCTTTTTTGACTCCTGCAATCAATTCTTTACAAGCTCCCTTAGACTCTTTGTAAACCAGTTTGTCAATGCAAGGTCTACAGAGCGGTTTGTTCCATCCTTCTTTAAATTTAAATCCACAGGATGGACACCTCTTCTTTACCCCTGACCTCTCTCCTTCCTTGAGCTGCCCCTGAGCAAGAAAGGGAGATAAAAAAGGAGAAGGAAACAAAACAAGGGCCAGTTGTTAACTACCACCATGCACATAGTGAGCCACCACAGACACCTATGTGCACCCACCACCAGCAAAGCCAGATTCACAAGGCTCATTAGCCAGGATCCGGCTAACCATACAGGGAAGTCAGAGAGGGGCCCCCAGCTGCAATGCCTTCCAACCCCCCTCCTTCCTCCCACAGCCCCGTAGGCCCAGCCACCCTTGTGCCTCCTACCTGGGCTGCACCAGCGTCACTGGCACCTTCTGCTGGGTCCATCAACTCCTGCTGCATTGCGCCGTTGCGCTGTAGAAGGATCCAAGGACCCGAACACTGTGACCGGCTCTGCTTTTAAAAGAAACAGGCTGGTTCCGGCGTCCATGCTCCTCGCCGTACCCAGAACCGGAAGTGCCGACCTGGAAGTCCCCGCCCCCCCCCCCTGCGTTCCACAGGCCGGAACTTTAAGCCCAACGCCCGCCCCCCTCACAGTCTGCCCAGGATCTCCTCCAGCACAGGAGCCGCAAACATGTGCAGGGAGCGTCAGTCCCTTTGGACTTACTTGGGGGGAGAAGCGCCGGTCTCATCTTCCCCTGTGCCTGACCAGGTGACCCACGATCCACTACCCTCAGGTGAGCAGATTCTTAGAGATCCCACACCCGCCTCCTCCTCCGTGGAGGAAACACAAAAAACTGAGGAAGAGAAGGGGAGACGCCCCTTTAAAGACTTAACCCTTGTGTTTCCTGCCTTCGGAGGTGGAGCTATATCTCTCTAGTGCTGTCCTGGACAGACGACTAGAGAAAAATGCATTTGTTTACAAAATGTTCAGTCTTTTTTCATTTTTAGCTCTATTTGTGTGAATAAAAAAGGACAAACATTTCATATAGGTAAAATATTACATGACTGAGTAATTTTCGTTCAAAATGTGAGTGCTAAAAGCTGAAAGTTGGGCTGGTTAGGAAGGGGGTAGATGTGCCCAATGGGCAAGTGGTTAGGATGTTGAATATGGCTTCTATTTAGCGTGGCTGAAAGATCAGGGACTGTAAAATAAATATGTTGAAAAACAAAAAATACCCACATGTAGGATTTATGCTGAAAAATTAACCTACCTAAAGTGGTTGTAAACTTCAGACATGAAAGAGGAAGAAACCATATCCCTCCATAGTATGTACTTGTCTCAGTCCAAGCCTCATTCCTCTGCTATTAACATGAGTTGCTTTTTACAAGTTTCCCTGACACTAAGGGAAAAAGGTGACAGGAGGAAGCTCCAGCACACAGCCAGTGATTGGCAGCCTCACTTCTGTTCCTGTGTGAAAAAGGGGGGGGGGAGGGTCCCTTCATTTCAATTGGCTCTCAACTCTTTTCACAGAGATCTGCAAAGTGTAACCTCAATGGGCTAGTCACTTCAATGGGTATTTGTAAGGGTTTACAGCCACTTTAAAGGTAGTAATGATTTATATTGTATAGGTGAAAAATATTTTCACAAACGTCAATCATGCCTACTTACGGCTATCTAGTCCACTGATTTTGATCTTGCTAAGGTCCAAAGGAGCCGCCACTCCAACTGTAAAGGGGCTTTTTGGAACAGGGTCGCCTCCATAGTTCACCTCTACCTTCATTTTACCCTAAAAAATAATATTTTGCAATTGTTTATTTCCAAAACCAATGAGGCTTATTAAATGGTTATACAACTACTTGTTAAAAAAAAACAAAAAACAAAGGGTGCAAGTACATCACAGCGACTACAATGAGATCTAAGGAAAAACTCCACACACAAAAAAAAATAATCGTCGACTGTCCCCCTGCAGGCTCCAGCAACCCACACTTTAATATTCTGAAAACTGTTACAGATTCTTCTGTGTTTTCTCAGAGTAACCATATTGGCCAAATTTCTGAGATGAGAAAGAGGGACACCTTAAAAGTCAAAGTAGCCCAAGGACAAACCCCTAACACTCTAATTCAGATCTAGAAGAATATGCAAACAAATATTGGCTAAACTTTATAAGAGCTTCTATTCACCACTATTTTTTTCTATATATGAGCTTAAAAACACAATAAGAGGTTGGAAGAAAGGTTCAGAGGTGTATTTAGAAAAAAATGTGAATAGCAACTTGGCAAATGCAGTGTTTTCCTTTTTAAATTACCAGTATATAAATCAATAAACCACCAAATATAAACACCAAAAGAAGGGAAACTAAGAAGGAATGAGAGCCAGAGGAATTTGGTTTTAAAAGAGAGACCGCCTTTGCATTTGAGAAATGGTTGGGAATTAAGAGCTACCTGTCAGCTTTGCGCAGAAAGTGTAATAATGTGGAAGTGAAGGCCATACACTCAGAAACAAACAGTTGGGAGTCATTTCTGCAGATGATTTGAAAAAAATAAAAAATAAAATGCAATTTTGCATCTGAGAAACAAACTATGCTTTGACCAAGATTTAAATATAAAATGTGATGAAATAAATGCATCCTTAAAAAAGTTTAAAGCTGAACGCTAGGCAGGTATAAATTTAAAAGTATAACATTTATGCAGCTCTGCAAAAATAATTTTTTTGAAGAATAAGTTCACCTGTTTTTGGGTGGAACATTCGCCTACACCTGCAGCAGATCCACTGCATCTAGTGACAGAAAGCTGGAAATCTTCTCCCTGTACTCGCTGTCACGATTTAAAAAAAACATAGCTATGTGGGGCTCTGCCCACCCAGCCACGTCATTCATTCACAGAGTTCTGTGAATGGGAGAACTACAACTACAGTTAACCTTTGCAGCTGTCAGCTTATAGTTCTCAATGAACCAGGGCTCTGTTGAGCACTCTAGGTAGTTTATCATTGTTTCTTCCTTTCATTGTGCAACTGCCTGCCCAGACGAGGTACAAGCAGGCAGCTTACACTGACAGTCTGCAGGACCCCTGAATAGTACCAATAGTACCCGCAATGTGCTGATCACAGGTGCAATGCTTTACAGACTCTTCGTAATAAATGCATTTTTTTTTTATCTGAAAAAAAAAAAAATGTGCATTTATCTTTTTTGTTTTACAAAGCTGAACTTATCCTTTAACCCTTTCACTGCCAGGTCCGTATGCTGTACAGACCTACAGAGTGCCTGCATGACCATAAACTTATACCATAAACCAGACTCTGCTGAACAATGCTATAACTCTGATCAGGAGATTACAATTGGCTGATCAGAGTTATTAAACCTAAATCCCTCCTCTGCCGCTCCCATTGGCTTCAGGTGACGCCAGTCTGATCAGCCCCCCATACTAGCTCCCGCAACCTGATCCATCCATGCACCGGCAGCATCCCTTCTTCCCTATGATCGCTCCTAAATGTCCGCTGACAACTGATCATAGTAAACCACGTATTACCATGTATCAGACTGTCATTTTTATGAATGAATGGAATCTCTATACAGATTCCGTATTTCATTCAAGTAAAGTGCTGCTGAGAAAAGGACTATCTTCAGTCTGTTTAGACCTCTGATATCTAACCACACCCCCCCCCCCCATAAAAAAAAAAAAATTGAAATAAAAAAACAAACAAAAAACAAAAAAAACATAGTAAGCCCCATTGACGTTTTGTTTTGGGGGGGCGGCAACCCCCAGGTCCGCCCGCGCACACACCTCTCCACGGTGACGGCCCCTTCCGCACTCATCCCTCCACAGCTTCCTCGGCTTCTCCTTCTGGGCAGCCCGATCGGTCTTCTGTCCTGATTGGCAGGGAAAAGCCAGAAGGCAGTAGCGAATATCAATTCGCTATTGTCACAAGTGGGTGGGTTCGAGGCGCAGCTTCAGGTTCTAATCATGTTACTTGAAAAAAAAAAATAATAACACTCAGTGTATGGCGACGCCCCCCTGCGCCCTGCAGGGGGGCGGCGCCATTAATGGACCGGCTGCTCCTGGTAAGACCCCTTTCACATGGAGCAGACTGTCAAGCAGATCAACCTGCTCAGCGGGGGATCTGTCTGCAGATTCCCGCTGAGCAGGCGGATGACATGTCTGCATTCGCGGACACAGTCCGCTGTTGTCTATAGGGCAGCCAGATGGAAACGGACTGCCTGTCTATTTCCATCTGATACCATTCGATCCGTTCTGCTAGATGGATGGGGAATGCGCTTTTTCTTATTCTACAGGTCATGTGCTTTCAGAAAATTTCTAGTTTGAGGGGTCTTTTCAAATTCTGAAAGCTGCAAGTGAAAAATGGTAACCTCCGGATTTTTAGAGTAAATTGTTTTTATTTACAGTTTTGCGTACCTTCAGTTTTCACCACTTCACAAAAAGGTGCAATTTAAAATGTACAAATATTTATTAACTCAATACCATTTTAACTTTTATATTTACTAGGAATTTAGCCGGAATTTTGTACATTTTACCATGTATGAATCCACTATTAATGATTTTAGTGTATTTTTAGCGAAAATATTGTTTTGATAAATATTTGCACAAATATTGTGGTGCCTTAAAAATCAGTAGCACCTTCCTTTAATTCTATTGGCCATGTGCTTTCAGAAAATGTATGGCTTGGGGGGGTCTTTACAAATTCTGAAAGCTAAGTGAAAAAGGAAAACCTCCAGATTTTTAAAGAAATGTTTGCGTTGTCTGATTTTCACTATTTCTCAAAAGACGCAATTTAAAATTTACAAATATTTGTTTTTATTAACTCAATACAGGTTAGGCTTTTATATTTAGTAGGAATTTAGTAGGAAGTTTGTAAAATTTGCTGTGTTTGTATCTGCCAATTATGATTTTAGTGTATTTTTAGCAAAAATATTGCTTTGGTAAACATTTGCACAAATATCGTGGGGCCTTAAAAATAAGTAGCACCTTCTTTTTACTCTACTGGTCCTATGCTTTCAGAAAATATATGCTTTGGGGGGGGGGGGGGGGTCTTAAACTCTGGCAGCTGTAAGGTAACAATGTAAACCTTCAGATTTTTGGAGAAATGTGTTTATTTACATTTTTGAGTATGTTCAGTCTTCACCATTTTGCAAAAAAAACTTAATTTAAAAATTACAAATATTTCTTATTTATTAACTCAATACAGGTTAAGTTTTTATATTTAGTAGGAATTTTGTAAAATGTACCGTGTTTTTATCTGCTAATAATGATTTTAGTATATTTATAACGAAAATATTGTTTTTATAAACATTTGTGCAAAATATCATTGTGCCCTAGAATTCAGTAGCACCTTATTTGTATTCTACTGGTCATGTGCTTTCAGAAAATATATGGTTTGAGGGGTCTTTAACAAACTCTGAAAGCAGCAAGGGAATAATAAAAAAGCAATGTAAAAATTGCAAAAATGGCTTGGCCACCTGAGCGTAAAAAGGGAGCACAGGGCCCGGCAGTGAAAGGGTTAATGCAAGCAGTGTAAATGCCTGAATCTGACCTGGTATCAGCCTCCTCAAGTCCCTGTACAGGAGAGCTAAAGTTTGAAAGGAAGAAGCAACACAAGGAGCCAATCATTTCATTTGCTGACAAGCACATGTGGACGGCAAAAGAAAGAGTGAGAGAAGAGCTCATCAATGCGTTGCTTGTTCTTTGTCTTTCTATCCAAAATATTTTTAGTGAAGAAATAACACAACAATATACTTCGCCAGCATTACATTGTATGATCATTATATTTCAACAACCAATAACGTACCCTTGACTTCAGGTCTCATTGAACATATCACTCTATTCATCTTTTACTCCCCTCCCATGTTAAACCCAAGTCCATGATCAAGTCCACCGGGGCAAGCCCCGGTACAGCCAACCATGGTGCCCATATTTTTTCATACTTAGCTGAACTACCCCTGTGTTGGTATATGAGCTTTTCCATTCTCAGCACCTCCCCTACCTTTTTAACCAATTCCATCACCGTCGGTGATTCCTCTGACTTCCAGCGGACCATAATCAATTAACGTGCTTGAAACAAGACCCTGTGAATAGCTTCCTGTGCATGGTTATCCCAGTCATATTCCTACAGAACTCCCAACAGACAACCTTTCGGTTCCAGGGAGAGAGAGAAACCTGAGACACCACATTTAATCTTATCCACTAACGCCTTCCAATATTTGTGCAATTTTGGGCATCTCCATAGCATATGGATGAGATCCCCGTGACTTGTTTACATCTTGTACAAGTGGATTCTGAATGCAAGAGCATCAAGTGGAGCCTATGGGGAGTATAGTACACCCTCAGTAATATATATAATTGAGCAAGTTTCTAAGTTACATTTAGCAAGGTACTACTCACTGCCTGGAACGCTTCTTCCCGCTGGTCACCATCCATCGACCAACATCTTTTTCCCATCTCTCTTACCTTCAGAGCATGCGGCTTCAAATCAGACTGAAGAAGAATGGCATAACACGGATATAAAGCCCTTTGATGAGTCAACATCGCAGATGAGACTAAATATCGGTGTTGCGGACAGGTGCCATTAGGAGGAGCCACATTGTGCTCTAACGGCATATTGTAAATAAAGGAAATACATTGAAGATGGTAGCTTATACTGTAGTTGTAAGGCTTAAAATGACAGTAACCTCCCGTGTGGAAACAATTGTTTAAGATGGGATACCCCATATTCCCTCCACCTTGCTCCATGTTGTAATTTGGCCAGTTGTAGGCAAGTGTCTTTATTCCAGATGGGGCTAAATTCAGTATAACCAGTCACCTTGTGGATATGTTTAGTTTTATTCCAAATTTTTTGGATATGATTAGAGGTAGGGTATTTTTATGAGGTAACCCAAAGGCTTGGGCCTCTAAAGCCTGTGGGACAGGACCCATTCTAACTGTATGCTCCATAACCGCTGAGGAGCCGCGCTCTACCCTCCCCCGCCCCACCTGCATATTACCTACTAGATACTGCAATTGAGCTGCCACATAGTATAACCATGGGTTCGGCACTGCCAACCCACCATCATCCCTTGGTCGTTGGAGATGCTCCAGCTTAATCCTGGGGGGGGGGGGGGTTGTCTTTCCAGATTAGAGCCCGAAAGAGGGAATTGATTATTCTAAAGACTTTTAATGGGATAATTACTGGAGTGTTATGAAGGAAATAGAGAAGCTGTGGCATGAGGATCATCTTAATTAAATTGACCTTGCCGGCCACTGGCAGCCGTAGAGTGTTTCATGTTCTTATTCTCTCTCTAAACCGCTGTATAAGAGGGGAAACATTTAAAGAGCTAAAGTCCTGGGGGTTGGGGGACACTTGGATTCTATTTGAAGGAGGTAGTTATAGGTATAGAGCCTGCTGTGTTCACTGGTTGCATGGGATTTTCATCTAACAGCAAGAGAGCCAAATTGGACCAGTTGATAAGAAGTCCCGAAAACTTCCCAAATTCCTCAATGGTGTCCATCGCAGCCTGTAGGGGGCCTTCCGTATTGCCTAGCAAGAGCATTGTGTCGTCCGCGTACATCACCACCTTCTCGTGGATGTTGCCATAACGAAACCCAACAAAGTCAGTGTTGGTCCTAATCTTGATTGCCAGGGGTTCAATCGTCAGTGCAAACAGGAGAGGAGACATTGGACATCCTTGTCTAGTTCCTCTCCGTAATGCAAAAGTGTGTGAAAGTTTACCAGATGCCCTGATAGCAGCCTGCGGGTGACTGTATAAGAGCTATATCCATGAGATGTAGTTGGGGCCAAAACCAAATTTATTCAAACACCTCCCACAAATACATCCAATCTATACGGTCAAAGGCTTTTGTGGCGTCTAATAACAATGTCCTCTTCCCTGAGTCTGCCTGGGATTGTATGTATAGGAAAAGCCTTAGCAAGTTAATTGCAGTGGATTTGTTTTCGGCATGCATCCGGCCCGGTCAGGATGTACCAAAGATGCAATAACCTTGTTTAGCCTCAAGGCCAACACCTTTGCCAGGATCTTCACGTCGCATTGCAACAGTGAAATCGGTCTGTATGAACCCAGATGTACTGTGTCGTTGCCTGGCTTAAGGAGGAGTATTATATTGGCCTTGTCATAGAGGGGGGTAGAGCTCCCTCCTCCCAGGACACATTAAACACCTTCAACAAAAGTGGCCATAGTATTTCTGAGTATTGTTTATATTCCTCCATGGGTATACCATCCTCTCCCGGTGCCTTGCAGTTAGGGAATGAACCCACTGCCTCCTGAAGTTCCCCTACAGTAAGAGGTGCATCTAACTCCTTTTTCTGGAATAATGTTAAGGTTGGAAAGGATAGATCATGATCATATCATCAGTACCTTTCCAGGTCTCCCACTACATAGGAGGTACCAGGAAGGTAAAGGGTTTCATACAAGCAGGCTAATTCCTGCATAATTAACTCAGGGGAATGGACTAAGTGACCCATCCTGTCTTTTACTGTTCCTAAAGCAGGAGATCTCTGGTGATAATTAGAAATTCTTGCCAAAAGTCGCCCAGTTTTTTCCCCCTCCTCAGAGAACGCTTGTTTAGAGAAAAATCTTTTTTTCTGCCGAGGAGAGGACATGCTCATAAGCAGATTGGGCAGACTGCCGTGCCTCCTTAGTAGAATCTGAGGGATCAACAATAAACCTTTGTTCCAAACTCGTACCCTGGTCTCTACTTCGGCCTTCAAGGCCAAGGAGGCTCGCTTGACCTTATATATTTCCGCTATCAGTATGCCCCTCAAATATGCCCTGAAGGCATCCCAATTTCTCAACCAAGGCGCATCAGGATCTTGTAACGTAAAAGGTAGGCAATGCAATCAGGGGGGGTACCGTAAGATAAACCACCAGCGGGGAATGATCTGACACACTCCGGATTCTATATACTGTTTCAGATACATATGGGAGCATGTTTGAGTTACACAACCCTAAGTCGATCCTGGACAATGTACCGTGTGACTTTGAAAAACAAGATAACTGCTAGACCCCCGGATTATGAATACGCCAGATATCCACCCAGCCCACCTCTTGCAACAACCATGCCAAGGGGTACCCCTGGAGAGGACAGCGGGATTAGGGGCCGAATGTTTATCTAGGGCCGGGTCCAAGCAACAAGTGAAATCACCCATTACCTCTAGCTTACCATCTAAATAGGAGATTAGCAGCCTCAGGACCCCACCGTAAATGGGGGAGGAACGTACATACACCCCAATATACATTGTAAGGTACCAACGCGACAATGAGTAAAGATATATCGTCCCTCTGGGTCTCTAGCCAGATTCTTAGAAGTCTATAGTCCAGTGTATCAAAACACTAACCTCGCGAGAGTATGAGGTATGTGTTCAATTATATGCTTTCCTCACAGAAGAGTACCTCAGACATCCCACAGTATCTACAGTCAAATGAGTCTCCTGTAAAAAGTATATGGCTGGGTTGAGTTTGGCTAGGCACATAAAAACCATGGTCCTCTTGAGTGGAGAACTAAGACCTCTGATATTCCAGGTCACTACTGGGATCTTAGCCATTGTATGGGATAGGTTAGAAGAAGCTTGGGCACCCTTAGGTCAGCAAACATACGGCCTCCAGGCTAAGCAATCAGCCCGCCTACAGCTGGCACGGTCCCATAACAAGGCAGTGGCCCCATCAAATAGTCTATTGCTGGCTAGAAAACAATGAGCGAAATACTGTGAAATTCTAACTGGATGCATATCCAACCGTATTGTCCTTGGAGCTGCCAACAGGGCTTGCTCCGCAACAGCAACACCTTTCAGTTTTATGAACACACACATTGGTGATAAGAAAACTTTAAATCCACGTTCTTCTTTCCTTAGCTCTCATCTTTATCTAAATTATGTCCCCAAGCCTCATGGTATCATACAGAAAAAGGAAAAAAAACTGGAACTGTGATGCAGAGGAGGAGTGTCAATTTAGTTAACAGGTAATGAAGGATTTAAGGGTCAGTCCTCTCCCTTATTATCTCCACGTCGTCGAAGAGCTTGCTTGTTGTGATCCACCCAGGCTGCCACCTCCCTGGCGGATTTGAAGAACTGTGCCTAGCCTTGTGCTATGACCCGCAATTTTGCTGGGTATAACATGGCGTACGGTAGTTGAAAAAGTCGCAGTGTACATTTCACATCTTGAAATTTGGCTCTGCGCCTCTGTACCTCCGCAGAAAAATCCGGATAAAAGGAAATCTTGGTTCCATTGTACTGGATGTTAGCATTTTTCCCATGCTTTCCTTAACACGGTCTCTCTTTATAATGGAGAATTCTCACCAGTATGGATTGAGGTGGATTACCAGGCGGTAATGGGCAGGTTGTCACTCTGTGGGCCCTTTCCACCGCAAAAAGAGGGGAGAAAGTATTTTGCCAAATATTTCAAGTAGCAGGCTCTTACCCTCCTCCCATTTGTAGAGGCCCACTATACGGACATAATTTCGCCTGAGACGATTCTCCATATCTTCAGCACTCTCATTTGCCTCTTTCACCATTTGATATGCAGATTTAGTGTCACGAGCAATGGGGGATAATTGATCCTTCAGGTCATTGACGCTACTCTCTACAGCCGTGGTTCTCTCTCTGGTCTTTTGTAAGTCTTGCCATAGTAATGCCACGTCTTTTCTCAGTCCACCAAACTGATCATTTAAAACATTTACAGTGGCAGTGCAGTTGTGCACTGCTTTAAGAATGTCTGCAAGCATGGGCTGGTCCTGTACTTTCAGCCCTGCATCCAGCATTGGCAAGGTTGGAGTAGCTGCATGTGTTGTCTCCCTAGAGTCCTTCTGAGTTAATAGGGCTATCTGCTCTTTCACTACCTGCTGCTGACTGAGATCATTCTCTGGTCCGCCCCACTGCCCACGCCCCTGGCTGCCTGTTCAACTTCTGCGTGTAATAAAGAATATTCCTTGGGATCTCTTTACCTTGCTGTTTCTGGAGTTTTGTCTGGATCTTTCAGCTTGTCTGGGCCGTGCGGTGTCCCCTTCTGCCAGGCCGTGGTGACGCCATCTTGGGAGTCCGAGTCCTCGGCTTCATTCTGTACTTTGCGAAACATTGCTCTCATGCAGAGGGCCAGTGGTGGTTCCCCAGTACACACGTCTGTGTCTAGCTAGCTGGCCAGGTTCGGCATCGGTATTCGGGCTGGGGGAGGATTGATGCTGGATCAATGTGCTGTGTGATATGCGTCCTCTCACATGCCTGTGCTGGCCATGCCCCCCGCTTGTTCTTTAATTGTACAATCAGACTGGGGTCGGTCAAGGATTACCTGGCCTCAGAGGAAGGGGGAGGGAATGATGGTGGCCATCAGACTGAGGACATCTAGGAGGCAGAATAAAGGTACTACAGGTAATCTCAATTTTGAAGGTAAATACGGCGGTAAAAGCTGGAATTTATATTTTCACCGGCTATTCATTTTTATCTTGCTATTTTTGGCTCATTCTCTACAAATAAAAAGTATATATGTTTCTTGTTTCAGCAAAGTCCCTTTCGCTAGAAATCTTGTATCGGTTTGGAGCTGGATGTAAAAAAAATGCCCATATTGCCACTTGATGATTTATGAAGCACAAGCACAGAATACACGGCTTGTCTATGAAAGCCAAGATATCCGAATGTCCAACCTACGGTCTAAGACCTTGTTTACACTTGCTCAAAATACTGACGCTTCACAAGCACACCTGTAGCGTTAATGCGAGTTGTTCATCAAGTTTGATGTGCGTGTTAAAATGTTCCCCAAATGGCCTATGCGTGTTTGACCCACTGTAAAAATGCAGCCCAGATGCCTTTTTTTATTTTTTTGGCTGTGAACAAGGTCGGTGTGTTTATGGTGCGTTACTATATACTTGAATGGAAGGAGCCGATATGCTTCAACTCCTTCCAAACTCTACATAAAACTTCATTTTTGAAGCACAGCAACGAGCATGCACTTGTGAACAGCACTGTGTGATGTCCATATTCTCAATTGCAGACTGCTTTAATAGGAGTTTGAGGAAAGTTAAAAACGCAATTCAAACTCCTGCTTCTAATGCCAGCCTGATCAGAGCTTTACCGCCAAATGGGAAAATAAACACCACAAGACAGGAGTCTCACTGTCATTTACAATAAGTTTGTGGGATGTGGCAGCTCTCCTCTTTAATACTACAGAGCCAATGAAGCATTTACATCTAAGCTGGCAATCTATCTTTTTCTCAATAGCCCTTTGTTTTTGTTTTTTTATTTTATTTTAGATGAAAATTCCTTTCAATGTTTTTCTATAATTTTCCCTATCATACTCCAGAACCACTTTTCTTACAAAATTAAAAACAAAAAACCCGTATTAAAATTCCTTATTGCCACAACGGTTTCTGGCTGCATAGAAAAAAAAAGAAAAAAATAAATCTTGTTCTTGATCTCTGCAAACATACTTTAAATCAGCCATAATATATATATATTTTTTTAGCGTAACATCAGCCAGGATACTAGACAAAAGCAGCCCACAAAATGGATTTCTAAGAGTCCTCTTACAAATTGCTGGCACCCAAACAGCACAGGGAACTCGTTTTGTACGGTTTGGCGCACGTGCTGCGGGGTCTATGAATGTCCCCATTGCTGCCAAGGAGCTGGAGTATACACAGCTCAAACAGCTCGGCTGCAGCAAGCCAGAAACATTTTCCAGTCATCGCTATCCAGATCAGTGTGTAGTGTTTGAGAATTCAGAAAAATAAATGACAGGCACCTCATTTAATTTGATCTGCAATTAAATAGAACACAAAACAGCTGTGTCATATACCCAACCTGCTATATGCTGTAATAAGTAGAGCACTTACATTGGATAACCAGCACTAACATGGTCACAATTGATGGGATTATATGGGCTGATGATTTGGAATATTAAAGTGCTACTAAACCCACAACAGTAAAATCAGTGTGTATATGCAGTAAAGCATGCTTGCTATACTCACTGTGGAACCTAATTTGGTAATGGTGAAGGGGTATCATTGAGAGATAGTGGGCAATCACCCCTAATAGAAAGATACAAAAAGAATCCCCCAACAACAAATGGGATTATATCACCCAAAGAAATGGAGAAAGTAGTTAACATATGTAAAAAACAATATAAAAATTTAATAATATATGATTAAAAACCAACATACACAATGAAGAGACTGGTGTGCAAATTTAAAAAGAACCACAGGTACGTAGCACGAGTACATAGAATGGCATGTTCTTGGTTGCATTGTAAGACTGAAACGTATCCGCTACGTCAAGCAGCACCCCAAAACAAACAATATCACGCCATTCTATGTAATCATGTTATGTACAGTACCTCACAAAAGTGAGTACACCCCTCACATTTTTGTACATTTTTTTTATATCTTTTCATGTGACAACACTGAAGAAATTACACTTTGCTACAATGTAAAGTAGTGAGTGTACAGCTTGTATAATGGTGTAAATTTGGTGCCCCCTCAAAATAACTCACAGAGCCATTAATGTCTAAACTGCTGGCAACAAATGTGAGTACACCCCTAAGTGAAAATGTCCAAATTGGGCCCAATTAGCCATTTTCCCCAGGATGTGTAAGGTTATTCGCACTGACTGTTGTGTATACATGTCTAATAGCGAGGACATTATTAAAGGGCATCTTGCTAAGAAAAGAGAACCACAGAATGAGGCCAGAGATATTGCTAAAGACGGATGGAACCCCTTTTAAGGCTTTAGGAGGTTTTGGTGATTTTCTATATGGCATCGCAACATGGTTACAGAAATTAGGTGCTTACATTATGATGTTCCTGTTTCTCATACTTGTGATTTACTTCCTCGTCAGGCTGTGCCTGTGGGATCACCCACTGTACCAACAGATGGGTCCACCAGCCTTGATGAACCCATTATTCTGAGAAAATTAGGAGAGAGCTAAACAGAACTCTGCACCAACGTAGCAGGAGCTAGCGGCAATCGGTTGAATGTAACGCGGAGAATGTCGTCGCACTTGTTTTACCTCAGAGAACACGAATTTACTTGTTATGTCACTTTCAGGTACAGGAAAGGGAGGAAAACAAATAAACTGTGGTAAGAAGAGGCGCAATGTAAGTTGGCTAACGGCGATCGAGGACGATGCAACCACGTCTCAAGACAAATCGAGAGAGGATTAAAAGAGTCTTATTACCCAAGTAGTTCCGACCACCTGGGTAGACAACCATGTCACCCACTAGGGTGTCCGTGTCGGACTGCTCCTTCATTTAGTGTTCATACTCTTTGTCCTTGTAGTATTACATTCGTGGATTAAAGACATTGGTACAACGCT
>BLSH010024910.1:1231804-1256001 GCA_018402905.1 Glandirana rugosa | reverse complement strand
CCCCCCCCCCCCCCCCCCCCCACACACACACACACACACACACACACACACACACACACACACACACTGCATCCCCCACCCCCCCTTCCCTGTGCCAACGGGCAGGAGACATGTACAGCTGCCTCATTTATTCATCTGTGAATGAGAAAACAACTCCCGTATGCCACTGCAGCAGGCAGACTCTTAGTGTGAATGAGTGTACTGATTACCACACTTGTAGTCCATTCACACTCACTCCAGCTTGCAATCTGACAGCCCATACAGATGTACAAGTTGAAAGCTGGAGGGAGACTGTGCAGAAGCCTAAAAATGCACCCACGATCTGCTGATTGTGGATGCAGGTTTCTGTTAAATAAAATAAATGCACATTTTTTAACCTGCTGAAATCTGCCAACCTGCAAACAGGCTACTCTGGCAAGCCAGAAAACTAGAATAATTAACTGCCTTGAGATGAGTAATGAATGCTGTATAGTTGTGAAAAAAATAGGCATCTCCAACACAGGTTTTTTTGTTTTTTTTTAATTCTTTATTTAGACCCACCACAGTTTTCATACTGATGCTGCAGATGATGAACTTGATTTAAGCACAGCACCATCTAGTTGCTGAATAGGAGATTAACATCTGTACGAAACAGACTTTCGGCTATTGCTGTATGACTTATATCTGGCTGTGCTCCCCGTAAGAAGCAAAACAGAAATGCTGCTACTTTCATTTTTTAAGCATCTCCGTTACTGTTAGCTCTCATTCACATGAGCCTCCTGCACTTGTTTTATTTAAATGCAGAAGAAATTGATCTGAGAAGTACAAATTTTATACTTTCCAGATCAAGTTCTTCTGTGTCCATTACTATGGGCAGCTGTGCGCTGCGGCTAGGTCTCCTGAGTACAGAATTACACCCGCAAATGTATGTTGTATGGCCTTGTGCGCCCATGTTATGAGATTTAAATGTACTTGCTTTTACATGCATTACAATGCATTCAGAGAATCTAACCTGTCTCTGGAAGGACAGATTTCTATTTTCCTAAAAGCCTAAATTCAATGCACCTAAATACGAGTAAAAGCACTGTGTCAAATATTTAAAATGATTACATGAATGTATAGGCATTTCAAAAATACATGAAAAGGAATTTAATTGCATGCCCATGTAAATGAGGCCTTAGAGCCATGTGGACTCCGAAAACAGTAAGACTCACACATTGCTGTTCTGCTATAGTGCATTAATGTGTGGTATATCATTTGCTAAAGTGATTTTGAAGTTAAAGTGATACTGAAGTCATTTTTTTTCTTAGTTAAAAATAACAAACATGGTATATTTACCTACTCTGTGAAGTGCTTTTGCACAGAGCAGCCCAGATCCTCCTCTTGTTGGGTGCCTCTTCAGTGCTCTATGCCCCTCCCTCCTGTTGAGTGTCCCCAAAGCAAGCAGCTTGCTATGGAGGCACCCGAGCCTAGCCACAGCCCCTGTGTCCATTCAGACATGGAGATACGGCCCAGCCCTGCACCTTTCTCTCCTCATTGGCTGACTGACAGCAGCGGGAGCCAATGGCGCAGCGCTGCTGTCTCAGCCAATGAGGAGGGGAGTCCCAGGCAACATCACTGGATCTAGGTGGACCTCGGGTAAGTGTTAAGGGGGCTGCTGCTCACATTTTTTTTATCTTATTGCATAGAATGCATTAAGATAAAAAAAAACCTGACTTTACAACCCCTTTAATCCGGCACAGTCATGTGATCTAGCAGCTCTGACTCCCCTGCGTCAATGAGCAGCAGCTGCTGCAGGGGAGAGGAGGGAATGCAGACAGTGGCTGGGCCATTTCTGCCTATGGGTGATGTCACAGTTCCGGGAATTGACAGCTGTTTTTGAGCTCTCCCTTACAAAGGTGAGCAAGAGCTGCTGAACCATGTGACCTTACAATTAAAAATGGGTAAGTAGACAAATATTTTTATACAGGGTATGCTTGATAATTAGGAGAAAGGGGGAATAAACATGTTTAAGAATGTTTAGACTTGGGCTTTAAGATGAAAAATCTTCTGCCTTTACAACCACTTCTTTTTTTTTTTTTTTTTTTTTTACAACATATAAGTGCTCTGTGCAACGGTTTTTGACATGGACTTGCACTGTATTGTTCATTTAAGCACAAGAGACTCCATCTTATTTGGAATGTGCTTTGTATCCTTCACTTAACACATAGACAAAACTTCTGCTAGAAGCGCTCTCTCTCGCTTCTCAAGGTTTTAGTTTTGCAACGGTTATGACATTATTTCTATTTGCTAGTTTTTAATAATATATTTCTATTTGTTAGTTTTTAATAACGTCTCACACCATCTTTTTACCTTTTGTATAAAATAAAAATGTAATAAATGTCGTCAAACCAGTAACTTTAACCACTTGCTTACTGGGCACTTAAAGCCCCCCTCCTGCCCAGACCAATTTGCAGATTTCAGTGCTCTCACACTTTGAATGACAATTACTCAGTCATGCAACACCACCCATATGATTTTTTTGTCCTTTTTTCCCCCACAAATAGAGCTTTCTTTTAGTGGTGTTTAATCACCTCTACGGTTTTTATTTTTTGCGCTATAAACAAAGAGCGACAATTTTGAAATAAAGAACCTTTTTTTTACTTTTTGCTATAATACATATCCAAAAAAATATATATCTAAAAAAACTAATTTCTTCCTCAGTTTAGGCCGATATATACATTCTTCGACATATTTTTGGTAAAAAAAAAATCCCAATAAGCTTATATTGATTGGGTTGTGCAACTGTTATCGCGTCTACAGACTATGGGAATAGATTCATGGCATTTTTATTATTTCGTTTTTTTTACTAGCAATGATGGCGATCTGCGATTTTTATTAGGACTGCGATATTGCGGCGGACATATCGGACAGTTTTGACACTTTTTTGGGACCATTGTCATTTATACAGTGATCAGATGTAAAAATAGCCACTAATTACTGTATAAATAGCGAGGGGGAAAGGGAGAGCAGAGGGGAAAAGGGAAGGAGAGGGGGAAAAGGGAAGGAGAGGGGGAAAAGGGAAGGAGAGGGGGAAAAGGGAAGGAGGAGAGAGAGAGAGAGAGAGAGAGAGAGAAGCACTGCTGGACATTGCACAGGATTGAGATCTGGCTCAGGTAAGTATTTAGGGGGGCTGGGAGCTGCTGATCATGGAAGGTTTTTGAGAATGCATTAAGGTAAAAAAACAAAGTGGTTGTAAAGGCTGAAGGCCCCCTCACAGCCCCCCCAATACTCACTTGAGCCCCCTCTTGATCTCCCTCTTGATCCAGCGATGTGCACGGCAGCCTCAGCTGCCACAGGCCTCTCACTCCTCAATGGCTGACAAAGCAGTGGGAGCCATTTGTTCCTACTGCTGTCAATCACAGCCAGTGAGTCAATGAAGAGAGAGCAGGGGGCGGGGCTGAGTCGTAGCTCTGTGTCTTATGGACGCATAGACTGGTGCATGGGAGCGAGCACACACCAGTGCCCCCATAGCAAGCGAGCATGCACCAGTGCCCCAAGAGTGCCAGCGGGGGACCCGAGAAGAAGAAGATCGAGGCTGCTCTGTGCAAAAAAACATTTCACAGAGCAGGTAAGTTTTTTGTTTTTTTTTTTCATTTAAAGCTGAAGCTTTAATAGCACTTTAAGCCTTTACAACCACTTTAAGTTGTGTGTTGTTAAGACAGCCTATTCGCTAATGGGTTTCCTCCAAAGGCAATCAAACAAAAAACACAAATCTACACTGCATGTGCCCTGCATTGCGCTAATGTGGGTTTTAGTGCATGGTACATTACTACATATGAATGAAGCCTGTTTAAGTGTTTTGCACAGGGAGGGAAGTTTCTCTGACTTTGTTGAGGGGTTTTTGTAATGGAAATAGCTTAGATACAAAAAACTATTCTTGACTTCAAGTCAAAAATGGTGAGGTATTTGGGTTTAACCCAAAAGTAATACCAATATGCAGGTAAAATATCCAGTTTCTACAATTAAAGCTGTTGGACGCTTAACCGTAAAAAAAAAAATGTATGTTTTATGAACACAAGACCACAACAGTTTTGTCATCTCAAAAGGAAAAACTCCAGCCAAATGAGAGATTTGCATTTAACTGACTCAAGGACCAAGCCTCCCTACTGAAAGATGCTAATATTCTCACTGGTGTTCCATCACCTACAACCCTCTGCCAAAACAGATAAATCCACAATATTGCTGGCCTCTCTGAATTTTAAACATCCCTGGATCGGAGTCTGTTAAAATGCAAGCCAGTGTGTTGTGAGTGCTGCATTCTTGGAACAAACTGTGGTGTCGCCTTGCAGTCTGAAGCATGAGGACATAGTAAAGTACAATAAAATGTCACAGGTCGGTTTGCATGAAAAGTGTGATAAGCTATGAATAAGGATAAAATGGATTACATATGTAGCCTGCCCCTGGCACACTGCTCTGCCTGGAACCACAGACCAGGCTATTACTGCTGCTGCTGCCCCTGTATCTCCTACCCCCTTCTCGAGCTGCAGGGCAGAGAAGCAGCTGTTGAGAGCGGCAGAGAGATTAGACAGATTAGTGCTGGGCTGTGGGTAGAGAGAGCCGGAAGGAAGCCTCACCCACCACCAGGAGAACACAGAGAAAGTGGATATAAACTACTGTGCATCCTGGGACAACAAGTGCCTGCTGGGAGGAACTGAGATTTGTGGGGATCTAGTCTCAGATGGACTGAGCCAGTGTGTGAAATTGGCAATGGAACTACACATCCCAGCAAGACCAGGAGAGAGAGGTAAAGTAAGCCATGTTCCCGGGTTCAGGCAGATGTGAGGATATTGTGGGAGACAGACTGTGCAGCAAGCAGCCAACTGTACATTTTGCCACCGAATTAGGGACACAAAGGCGGAGTATCCTGGTACATGAGAATGCCACTGTCACCGACTGGTGCTACCGCCTGATCATTTGGGTTGACACCACTGTCACTGATTGGTGCTGTCACTTGATCGTTGGGGAGCATACCACAGTCACCGATTGGTGCTGCCATTTGATCATTGGGGAGAATGCCACTGTCACCGAGTGGTGCTGTCGCCTGATGATTGAGAACGACAGTGCTACCACTGATTCTCCTGAACGGAGAAAGGATAACAGAAGGAGACTATTCGTCACCCAAGGAGTTGATGAGAGGATCCAGGCCAAACCCTACTGCACCCTATTAACCACTTACAGACCGTATAATATAGATATATGGTGGCAAGGTGGCTCTCCTGCACAGGATCACGTGCCTAGTACGTGATCCGGCAGTTCCGGGTTTGGAGCGGGGGAGCCGATTGGCGGGTAGGGTGGGCTTGATGTTCATCGGCACCCAACAAGAACGGCGGTCTGCCTATGTAACCAAGGCAGATCGCCGCTCTGTCACTACAGAAGACATGGATACTGTGTCTGTGCTAAACAGAGGCAGTGATCCATGCCTTCTAGTACAAGTCCCTCCCCCACAGTAGTAAAGCACTGATTAGGCACGCATTTAACCCCTTGATCGCCCCTGATGTTAACTCCTTCCCTGCCAGTGTCATTAGTACAGTGACTGTGCATTTTTTTTTAGAAACTATTTTAGTGCTACTGGTCCCCAAATAGTGTCAAACGTGTCAGTGTCCTCCCGACTGTCCACCGTAATATCACAGTCCCGCTATAAGTCGCTGATGGCCACCATTACTAGTAAAAAAAAATAAATCCTAGTTTGTAGACGATATAACTTTTGCACAAACCAATCAATATATGCTTATTTTTTTTCTTAACCAAAAATATGTAGCAGAATACATATGGGCCCAAATTGATGTAGAAATTAGATTTTTTACATTTTTTTTGGATAGGTTTTATAGCAGAAAGTAAAAAAAATATTGTTTTTTAATTTACAGAATTGTTGGTTTTTGTGTTTATAGCACAAAAAAATAAAAACCACAGAAGTGATCAAATACCACCAAGAGAAAATTCTATTTGTACTAAAAAAGGACATCGATTTTGTTTAGGTTCAGCGTTGCATGACTGCACAATTGTTAAAGTAACACAATGCCATATCGCAAAAAAATGGCCTGGTCATGAAGGGGGGTTAAACCTTCCGGAGCTGAAGTGGTTATAGATGAACAGTGTTTGCTTGGGATACATTGAAGACACCTATATTGTACATGGGTTCGGAGAAACTTTATCACCCCAACACTGGGATTTGGGCCCCAATGTACTATGTACTAGACAATAGAGAAAGGGATTGACAGACTGCCAGATTATCTTAGCATTGAACTTAAACAGGAACTTCTGAAGTATAAGGTTTAGGGGTCATTCTCTGGTCCTTTCTTTGGTTACCACAGTTACTGTCTCTATATATATATTATAGATATAGAGACAGTGAGAGGCCCTGCCACTGTGGAAATGTAGGAGAAAGTGGCACAGGAATGGCACAGAGTGTGAGATACCAGAATGTCAGTTCTGAGCAGAGAAAGGTGGTTTCCATCTTTCTCCAGATTTTGTAATTCCTGGGATAGGGTTTGAAGCTAAGAGACTATGAAGTGTCTTGGGTGGAAAGAAGTCTCCAATCCAGTGTGCAGGTTTTGCCAAAAAACAGAAATGTGTGTGCCAAGGTGCATACAGCCCGTAAGCCCTTTTAATTTAAGGCTTGGGCATAGCAAGAGCCTGACATAGCACCCGCCATCCACTGATTACAGGTGCAATGCTTTGCGGGCTCCAGTAGGTAAAAAAAAAAATCATAAATGCACATATTTTTTCCTGCAAAAAATATGTGCATTTTTGTTTTTTCCATTTAAAGTAAACTTGCCCATTAATTTATACTCAATTTTTAGTGACATATTATGATTGCCTTTGATTGTAACGACAATTAAACAAATCCAAATTTTTTGCTTTACCTGAAATTGGCCTGTATATTGTAAAATACCCTGAAAGCTTGTTTCTGTCTTTAAGAGAAAGCTTGCAGTTCCAGATTTTCAGCCTGAACTGATTTGCAGGGGAATGGAGCCTATTGGTTTATCAAGGATACACCCAAGTCTTTAGTCAGTTAGAAGGGGACTCAGAACACCACTTAGCTCTGCCTAGTGTCACACCGCACTAGGTGTTATGTAATCAATGTAAAGTGTAAAATAATTTATTTGCCTTTTTTTCTTAAAGGAGTCCCATTTCCATGTTAATGTGTCTTTTCCCTAAGAGACAAAGTACATGTAGTACCCTTTTCTCCTTTCCGGGTGCGGTCTAAGGCTAGCTGTGAGGTTGGACAGGTCACCCCTCCTCAACCATCTGACAACACAGCTAGCAAGGAGATGGCTAGTTTGACAGAAAGCCCTTATCTCTGTCTCCAGGCAGTTACGCAAAACCAGCATCTCATGAGGAATGAAGAGGGAGGGGTGATTGTCATCCAAAATGTTCTAGGTAATCAGGCAAGTGCTTGGAGACAAAACAGTGCAGTTTGTCATAGCAGCCATCTTCTTGCTAGCTGCATTGTCGGATGAACGTGGAGGGAGGAAAGGCAACTGGCCCACCCAAAAGCTAGCTCTAGGCAGCACACAGAATTATAGGTAAAAGGTACTACACGTACTTTGTCCCCTATGGAAACAAAACAAAATAAAAATGGAAGTTTCTTCTTTAATGACTGCCTTTTTTTGGGAGCAGTTACTCTCCATGCACTGCATTGTCTCCTAAAACCTTCCCCTTTTCTCCTCTACGATCCTGTTTCTATGTTAGAGGGACATCTGACAGCTGTAATTGATTACCAAATGCTGCAACTGTATGCAATACCATCCATGTAACCTTTGTGACTCCTTTTGAAGGAGAGCACTGGCAAGTTTTCCCACATAGTAGGAATATTGTATTATCACCTGTGTAGCAAAGCCCTGAGGATGTTCAGTGAGATGGCAGTGAGCATAGCAACTCAGCTAGAATTGTGCAGAATATGGCTAGGCTAGCTAGAAGGGCTTCTGTGTGCAGCAGACCCCCCAATACTTACCTGAGCAGTCTCTCAATCCACTGATGTCCACGAGAGCCTTGCTTCTCTGGGGACTCACACTCCTGATTGGCTTTTGGCAGCAACGGGAGCCATTGGCTCCCACTGCTGTCAATCACAGCCAGTGAGCCAATCAGGAGACGGAGGGGACAGGGTCAAGCCATGGCACAGTGTGTGAATGGACACACAAAGCCACTGCTCGTTAGAGTGCCGGCTTGGGTGCCCCCCCTTGCTGTGGGGGGCACTCGGCAGGAGGGAGGAGCCAGGAGCGCTGCTGTGGGACCCAAGAAGAGGAGGATCCAGGCTGCTCTGTGCAAAACCATTGCACAGAACAGGGAAGTATAACATGTTTGCTATTTAAAAAAACAAGGCTTTAATATCCATTTAAGTGTGTGCAGCTCTAGCATTATGATCTATGTAGGATAGAAATTTCTTTTTGTCTTTCCAGCAGTGTATAGTAAAGTTATATAAAAAAAAAAAAAAAAAGGCAGAAAATTTTTTTTGTGGCTCCAGTATACTGACCATTTATTCCTCACATTATTTGGACACATCAAATAGATAACACTCAAGTTAAAAATGTGTATTTGGGCACAAACTGTTTCACTGCTGTATAGTGCAAAATCCACGATTTGTCACAAGGGGAATGAAGATATGGTAGAAACGCAGTCACAGAACCATACAGTCTTTATTAAAATTCCATAAACTGTATATGTATTTAAAATTTTAGAAGCTTACCTAATGAACCCACATCTGGGCCGATGGACTCCACTACAAAGTCTGCTGATTTTCCAACGACACCACCAGAGAGACCAGGGCCCCATGCTCGTACTTTCTGAGGTCCTGCTTCGGGCCCCATCTGAACTTCAAATGGGCTGAGTGGACAAAAAAAGGCAAGTAATCATGTATACAGTTTGGACAATGTAATTACAGAACAAAAATGTTAATGCTAGCGACGCACGGCAGCCTATATGCCATTTTTATTTTTCCAGAATTTCTCTCTAAAAGGAAGAAAAAAAAAATACAGGTGGTTGGATCATCAGCTAGGAAGAAATGGAATCCACTTAAGTGCTTTGTCTTTTACCTCCCAAGTCTCAATATTGGTCAGTGGGGCTGCCCATCATAGTGCTGTATGGCAAACAACAGGAGGTGGAGCCAAGCACAACTTGAACTGTGACCTGAACCGAAAAACTTGTGAGCATAAAGGATTTGTATTGCAGAAGAGACCTAGTATGTCACTACATACAATACCCAAGCTCTATGTCACATACTATGTTACTCCTGCAATAAAGGTGCCTTCCTCCTCAGAAGATGCTTTATAGAATATACATTCTTGGCATGGCACAGTATGAGGAAGAAATAACTCCTGTGCACATATGCAGAGTTACATCATCCCGTTCCAGCCAATATCCAAAGACCCTGAACCTGGAAGGCAGACAGAAGGCGTCAGTGCCAGGGAGGGAGCTTGTGGGATGTTGCATTGTTGGAGGGGATGTGAGTATTGCAGGGTATCGTTCTGCCTTAACCACTTCAATACTATGCACTTATAACACTTTTCTACCAGACCAATTTTCAGCTTTCAGTGCTGTTGCGCTATGAATGACAATTGTGTGATCGTGCGATGCTGTACCCAAACAAATTTATCATTTTGTTCCCATAAATAGAGCTTTCTTTTGGTGGTATTTGATCACCCCTGCGGTTTTTATTTTTTGCGCTACAAATAAAAAAAAAAACGAAAATTTTGAAAAAAAAATTCTCTGTTTCTCTCACAAAACTTTGTAAATAAGTAAATTTTCTCCATCACTGATGGGCACTGATGAGACTACACTGATGGGCACTGATGTGGCAGTACTGATTGGCACTGATGAGGCGGCACGGATGAGGCACTTATATGCAGCAATGATAAGCAGCACTGACAGACACTGATAGGTGGCACTGATATGCAGCACTGACGGGCACTGATATGCAACCCTGACGGACACTGATAAGCGGCACTGATGGGCACTTAGACGGCACTGATTGGTGGGCACTGATAGGGGCACTGGTACGCACTAATAGGGGCACTGGTGGGCAGATGCACGGGTAGGGGCCCATTCCCTGGTGGTCTAGGGTGGCATCTGAAAGTTGCACTGAGTGGCATCCATATTGGGCACTGTGCCCCTTAGCTGGTGGTCTAGCGTGGTCTCCCTGGTGGTCCAGATCGGCTTGTTGGTGGTCCCTGGACGACTCCCTGGTGGTCCTGGGTGGGCACATTGCTGGTGGTCCCTGGGCAGGCTCCCTGGTGGTCTAGTGTGGTGATCCTAGGGGGGGGCTGTGCTGATAAACCATCAGCACAAACCTCCCCTGTCAGGAGAGCAGCCGATCGGCTCTCCTTTACTCAGGTCTACAGACCCGAGTACAGGAAAAGCCGATAAACAGCTTTCCTGTGTTACACTGTGACCAGCCATGATTGGTCACGGCTGATCACATGGTAAAGTGCTTCAGATGGAAGTGCTTTACAGAGATTGGTAATGAGGGGGGGGTCAGACTGACCCCCCACACCACTGATCGCCGCGATGCGCGCCTCCCCAGGCGCGCGCCAGCATGTAATCCCGAGGACGTCATATGACGCCCAGTCAGGATGACTGAACCACTTCTCGGCCGTCATTCTGCATACGGCGGTCGGTAAGTGGTTAAGGAACTCAAGCTGCTACAGTATCTCACAAAAGTGAGTATACCCCTTACATTTTTGTAAATATTATATCTTTTCATGTGACATTAATGAAGAAATTACACTTTGCTACAATGTAACGTAGTGAGTGTACAGCTTGTATAACAGTGTAAATTTGCTGTCCCCCCAAATTAACTTAACACACAGCTATTAATGTCTAAACCGCTGGCAACAAAAGGGAGTACACCTCTAAGTGAAAATGTCCAAATTGGGACAATTTGCCATTTTCCCTCCCTGGTGTCATGTGACTTGTTAGTGCTAAAAGGTCTCAAATGTGAATGGGGAGCAAAATTTGGTGTTATCGCTCACACTCTCTCATACTGGTCACTTGAAGTTCAACATAGCACCTCATGGCAAAGAACTCTCTGAGGATCTGGAAAAAAAAATGAATTGTTGCTCTACATAAAAGATGGCTTAGGCTAGAAGATGATTACCAAGACCCTGAAACTGAGCTGCAGCACAGTGGCCAAGACCATACAGCGGTTTAACAGGACAAGTTCCACTCAGAACAGGCCTCGCCGTGGTCGACCAAAGCAGTTGAGTGCACGTGCTCAGCGTCATATCCAGAGGTTGTCTTTGGGAAATAGAGGTATAAGTGCTGCTAGCATTGCTGTAGAACTTGAAAGGATAGGGTCAGCCTGTCAGTGCTCACACCATACGCTGCACACTGCATCAAATTGGTCTGCATGGCTGTCGTCCCAGATGGAAGCCTCTACTAAAGATGCACAAGAAAGCCCGCAAACAATTTGCTGAAGACAAGCAGACTAAGGACATGGATTACTGGAACCACGTGCTGTGGTCTGATGAGATCAAGATAAACTTACTTCAGATGGTGTCAAGCATGTGGGGCGGCAACCAGGTGAAGAGCACAAAGACAAAATTTGTCTTGCCTGCAGTCAAGCATGGTGGTGGGAGTGTCATGGTCTGGGGCTGCATGAGTGCTGCCGGCACTGGGGAGCTACAGTTCGCTGAGGGAACCATGAATGCAAACATGTACTGTGACATACTGAAGCAGAGCATGATCCCCTCCCTTCGGAGACTGGGCCGCAGGGCAGTATTCTAACATGATAACGACCCCAAACACACCCCCAATACCACCACTGCCATGCTAAAGAAGCTGAGGGTAAAAGGTGATGGACTGGCCAAGCATGTCTCCAGACCTAAACCCTATTGAGCATCTGTGGGGCATCCTTAAACGGAAGGTGGAGGAGTGCAAGGTCCCTAACTTCCACTCCTTCAAGATGATATCACGGAGCTGGTGGATGAGGACTCCTAGATGCCTGCTTTGTATAGCCACCTGCAGTTTATTACCTTACAATTAAAATAGGTTTACATTACAGCAGTGGAAAGCAGACCCGACGACATGCAAAGTGCAGTAACCCCCACCACCAATCAAATCTCAGTTTTACTTAGGTGAGATGAGTGAAAGACTAATTCTGATTGTCCATAACTAGTTAATCAATGTCACTGCTCCTTATGATTTGCTAAGCTTACTCCAACTATTCTGTTCCATGAACCTAGCTTGATCAATTAAATAAATGCTTCCTATTGAAACTTTATAGAACCTTATTGAGCCTTTGAGCATCATTTAAACCAAACTCACTCTTCCTTTGTTACCAGCAACAAGATTTAATACAGCATTATTCTGCGGTAGGAAAAGAGGCCCTAAAATAAATCTTGCCTCCCTATCTGGCACACTTCCAAAATTATTTCAAAATCTTACTAGAATAAAAGACTTGTGTAAAAGAAAAATGTTCCCAGCGACCTTTGCATAGCATTGCACACAATGATCAACCCCAGGATTGGTTAATGATTTTCTCTGTAGTAAAGAAACCAGGATATCCTTCTCCTAAGATGCATTCTGGTATTTTATGTAGCCTAGTAACCTGGATGTTGGTGCCAGGATTGTTCTGTGTTTTGATTGCAAAGCATAAAACATTGCTTAAAACTACCCTGTCGCTAACTTCTTATATTGACATTAAAGTAGAATAATTGCTCTGTGTTTTTTAGCTTAACACATTGAGCACAGTACAATAAGTATTCCCCAAAAAACGGTTTGTTAAAATTTCCTCCCCTGGCACTTGCAGTTTACAACTTTCAATGCTGCCGACTCCTGCTCTCTGAGTTCTGCTTCTCTGAACTTCCAGTCTTTACAAGAGTAAAAGTGTTACTAAACCCAGGACCCTGCATTCACTATATCTGGTCTTACACAGTACACAAAACATGGATATGCAATCATTTTAGTAAATATAAACTGCTTAATACCTTTTCTCATCAGCAGTATATAGCAGTCTTATGACTTCTATCCCTTTAGGTTCCACAGTGAGTATAACAAGCATGCTTTGCTGCATATACACACTAAATTTACTATTTAGTAAACACTTTAAAGGGATTGCAAAGTCTTGTTTTTTTAGAACGTTTAAATAACAAACATGTTATTTTTACCTGCTCTGTTGCAGTGGATTTGCCCGGATCCTCCTCTTCTCGGGTCCCTCTTCTGCTCTCCTGGCCCCACTCTCCTGTCGAGTGCCCCCCACAGCAATCAGCTTGCTATGAGGGCACCCGAGCCGAGCTACAGCTCCGTGTGTCCATTCAGATATGGAGCTGCTGTTCAGCCCAGGACCCCTCTCTCTCCTGATTGGCTAACTGCGGGAGCCAATGGTGTCTCAGCCAATCAGGAGGGAGAATCCCATAAGGCCAAGGGACTCCTGGAAATTGCTGGATAGAAATGGGGCTCACGTAAGTTTTAGGGAGGCTGCTCCACACAGAAGGTTTTTTTTATCTTAATGCATAGAATGCATTAAGATAAAAAAACCTTCTGCCTTTATAACCTATTTAACTGTGGACAGTGTAGTCTCCAGCCTGTCTGTTAGCTTGGAGAAGGGAAGGAGGAGGAGTAGGGAAGTGCCTTGCCATTGTAGGCCATGGGGCTGTGTGTTTCTAGTGTAGGGAGACAACTAGTCCCTGCATACAAGGATTGCTCCATAGGGCACAGCAAAGGTAAACAGGAAACCTGTGGCAATGATCATGGCACCAACGCAAACCAAAACATAGGCAAAGATTAAAAGCTAGTTCACACTTGTAAACAGAGATATTTTTCTGCAAAAGCACAGAGAAAACAATCGTGTTCTATGTACCCCATACTCACTTTCTCAGAGCGGTCAGCTGTGGGGCACAGCAGTGTGCAGGGTGGATAAAAATCAATGATTAACGTGCGTACATTTATTGCTGCAGAATGGCAGCATCCCGCGAATCGCTGTCTTTAAATGGCGGCTTGCACATGCGCGGCTAGCAGGCGGGAACGCGCTTCCGGCGGCGCGCTTTCATGCTTGCCGCACTCTGCAGGAGGCCAAAACTGATGAATACATTTTTTTATATTTTTTTTGGATTTGTATTTTTAACGAAAAGAAATAGCTTTTTTTTTTGCAAAATTGTCGCTTTTTTTTGATTATAGCGGTGATCAGAAATGACACAGAGGATCAAATACCACCAAAAAGGAAGCTCTATTTGTGGGAAAAAAGAACACAAAATTTAGTTTGGGTACAAAGTCGCACGGCCGCACAATTGTCAGTTAAAGCGACGCAGTGCCGAATCACAAAAAGTGCTCTGGTCCTAACATGGGAAATCCTCCCGGGGGTGAAGTGGGAGGGGGAAAATAAAATCCGATTTTTTTTATTTAAAATCAGATTTTTTTGATTTTTTTTTTTTTCAAATTTATTTTAATAAAATGCTTTTGGAGTAAAAAAAGATAGCTTTATATTTAAGATACATTGATAATTTAGTTTATTCAGCATGAAATGGAGTTTCGTTATGTAGGATGAGGCTGTATATTCTGCAATATTTATATTTTTGGTAAACTCATTAAATGAATCCAAGCTCTGCAAGCTGAGATAACATGCACTGCATTAATGCATTCACACAATTTCACAGTAACCATGAGATAAAACAAAGTTCAGGAATATTCCTTTATCCCATTGTTTTGCAAATCTATGTGCATTATAAACTGTATGATTGAATCGGTTCTGATATTGCTGTTTTGCTAACCTGACAGCTTATTATTCTAAATAGGAAACCTTAATTTTGTTTGCAAATATTAAAGATTCTAACTACCAGCAAGAATACGTCCTAACATTTAAATAGCACCTGTCCTTTCAGATCCCCATGGCAGCGCCCGTTAGCGGGCGTCCACTCACCTGCTGCCGCCACATCCCTCACCTTGTTGTGTCACTGCCGCATCACCAGCCATCCCATTAGGCCCCTTTCACACTTGTGCGACGCGATTTTTACCGTGATTTTTTGCCGCGATTTGGGATCAGTACGACTTTGGTCCGACTTTGTTGCAACTTTGGCACAATGAAAACATATTACAAAGTTGCACAGACTTGCATCTATATTATTCAGGTGCGATTTGCATGCAACTTTGAGGGTTTAACATTGAAGTCTATGGACCTCAAGTTCGATCAAAGTTGGACCAAAGTAATGCAGAGGCTACTTTGAAGTTGGCGCGACTTGAAGTCGTACAGATATGAATGGTACTCATTGGAAATCAGTCGCATAAGTGTGAAAGGGGCCTTAAAGTGAATGGGACGGTCGGTGAGTCAACAGCGGGTCAGAGGAGGAGCCGCTGCGGGACAGAGGACAGTGGCTCTTTAAAAATAATGATTTAAATTGAGTTGATGAAGCCTTTTACTAGTGATTTAAACCATGATTTAAATTGTTATTTAAATCGATTTGATTTAAATCAAATCCACCCTGGCAGTGTGTAAAAATTCAACATGGCTGCATTTTTCCACACTGTCCGCAGGTCTCTGTGTGATCTTGTGTTTTTATGCACAGTAGCTGAGCTGCCATGCATAGAAACAAATGGAATTGCTCCCACCTCTCATTTGTGGGCAGCTGCAATCATTACCCGCAGAGAAAAACTGAACGTTCATCTTTGCCGGTAGTGTGACCCTACCCTAAAAGATAAAAAAGCTGCAGAGTCAGTAATAGATTAAATCAGCTGCTGAACGTGCCTACAAAGACACAAGCTCAGGCGGGGACTGATGCTGTATGTTCTTACATCTGCTGACAGGGACAGGACCAGGAGTGATTACCTGCGTTTAGGGACAGATGATCACCCCTGGATGCTAATAGACTGCGTCTAGGAATGATCATTTGTCCCAAACCTCAAGTAACTGCTCGCTGTTTGGATTACATGTTAACACCAGCAGACAACTGTAGCTGTTGTCAGCCTGTCATTGCTTTGCAGAGTTCCTGGTACAGCTGTCCACATGCAGCCGGGCTCCCAAGTGCAGTTTTTTGCAACGCACTGCTGCCCCAAGGACCGATTTGGCATTAGAATTTTTATCTAGGCTGGTGATCCATGATCAGTAGCAGATGCAATGGGTAGCATGAGAAGCTGGCAATTCTATGGGGAGCTCCAAACACTGCAAAGAAAGTCAATGATCAAAGTTGAATGGGATTTCTGTGACACCTTTCTACAACCCATTTTTTGCTAGCAATAAACATGCTTAGGAGACTACTACAAAATCACCATATTGACTTGGGCCTTAAAGCCCAACTCCAAGAAAATAAAAAAAAATCCACCCCTGCAGTTGGGTCCCATCTAAGGTGGATAAAAATCAATGATTTAAAGAAAAAAATCATGTGATTTAAATTACAACAAAAACATTTTTTTTTTAAATTTAAATCTGATTTTTTTTTTTGGATTTTTATCAGATTTATTTTAACAAAGTTCAGGAATATTTCTTTATCCCATTGTTTTGCAAATCTATGTACACTACAAACTGTATGATTGAATTGGTTCTGATATTGCTGTTTTACTAACCTGACAGATTATTATTCTAAATAGGAAACCTTCATTTTGTTCGCAAATATAAAAGGAGGTGGGTGGTGGGCGCTTGACATGATTTATTTTTTCCCCATTTTCATGGAGCTGAGCTTTAACAAAGATTTCAACATTAAAGTGTATGCAAATACAAATGATGCAGTATTTCATTTTCTACCTTTTGGTCACTAAATGCTTACAAAGGTACATTTAAATTAGTGCAAAAAATATTTGTTGATCGTCCAAGAATGAGGCGAAGGGAGTGGTTATTCAGTAGTTCAGCTAAAGACAACTGGGCAGGGCTGACACCATTTCTTGAGATTCCATTCTATAAAATCCCGTGTTAGCCCACAACAGCACATTGGGAGCTGAGCACATTTCTGGCAGATCAACCATTATTTTTCTATATCTGCAGGGTCTTTAAAGGACTAAAATATGGGGATATGTGCAAGTATTGCAAAATTATTATAATTTAAAAAAACAAACAAAAAACGTACAAATTGTACAAAAGTGCGTGATTTGGCCATCACAGTTAAGTCCACTTGAAATAAAACGCATTCTTGAGCGACAATGAGAAGAATATAAGATGAAATACATTCCACATCATCCCAAACAATTTCCGAACCATACATCGCATTTTTGCATTTGCACGCCATATGTTTCTCTTAAGGTTACATATTTCTAAAGGCCACTGCAAACATGATATTAAATGTTTACAAGACAAGACTTTCATCTTACCTTTTAGGGATGTGATGACCGCCCCAAGTGATGGTAGCCACATATTTTCCAGGGTTCAGGGGGTAATACTCAAACAAATGCACGCCATCTACCGACTCCAACTGCTTCACAGGCTCGTCCAGACCCTCTGCCAAAACACGTCAACACAACGTTAGCTTTATCTGAAAGCAGCTTTCAGCTGCCACAAAAAAAGAAGATAAATGAGATCTCTAAATAGACGCGCTGAAACTTCCAAACCTCGGACAGGATTACCACAGTCTCCAGCATTGTGGATGCTATTAGACAAGCTAGGGTTATGTCTGGAATGTCGAATATTGTCAACACTGCCAACATCTGTGCAGATATTTGGTTCACTAAGCAGGACATTGTATGGTATTCTATGCACAGATGTACACATTCTCTGACAGCAGCAAAGAGACAGAACATTGGGTAAAGCTGTCACTATGGTAGGATGTCTTAAGAGTTCTGATGTCCCACTAGGGAACAATGATGTGGCTATCCAGCATTTAATTGCCATTATATGCTCTATATTTATCATTTACTAGGATAACTGCACCTTTGTGGTCAGTGGGGGGGGGGGGGGGTGCACTCCTATTAATTCCCATTAAGAGATAGAACGTTGTGCTCTGGCAGAATACAAACTTTCTATAGGAATAAATGAGCGTACACAGTGCATGCTGACTCAGCCAGATAGAAAAGGAGTCACACACAAGAGATACTAAAGAAAAAGGAGTAATGTGGCAGAGCAACAGGTCAGTATAACATGGAGAAAAAAAAAAAAGTACAATGGGTTGCTAGAGGCAAAACCTACAGCTTATATACATGAGGTCCAGCAAATCTAAAATGTACCTACTGTGACAAATAGGGTAGCTAAGGACAGTGTGTTTATTGTGCCTAGACTGGTGCCTCAACAGATAAAAAAAACACCACTTCTGGCAGCTTTGAGACAGGTTCCTGACAAATGGCGGCGCCTGTCCTTGAGAGGAAACGAATGTCTATCAAAAGGTGAGGTGTGTGGCTGAGAGGCCACGGGTGTCTGACAAAGGATGGTGCTTCTGCCTGAGAGAGTAGGGGGAGTCTGAGAGGGATGGGCTTGTGGCTGAGGACCACAGGTGCCTGACAAAGACCTATGACTGAAAGCCAACAAACGCCTGACACAAGAGTGGCCCTGTGACAGAGAGGGGACTGGATAATGAAAAAGTGGGGGGCTGCAGCTAAGAGACCATGGGTACCTGACAATGAGTGGGGCCTCTCAGTTTGAGGTGGAGCTAGACTAGCAAGGTAGCTGAAGGCAGCAATGGAACAAACTACATCAAATCGGTGTGAGACAGTTGAAACTGATGGCCGGAAATATAATGTGTGTTCTGTCTGATGTATCCCTGTGATGGAAAAAGGGACTTTATTAAAACTTACCGCAAAATCCTTTTCTCTGAGTTCACTGACAGACGCAGCCCTTCATTGACAAGTGGGGTTATATGCACATCCTACTAGGAGTTAACTAGGCAAATAGAAAGAAAGCAAGCTGGCCCCTCCCAGGAGGCAGTCCTCGCTCTCCCATAAAACCACCCCTGCTCTGCTTAGCATATCAGTTCGTAACAATCCGTACAAAATGCACCAGTGTGGGGCGGGTGCTGCATCTGTCAGTGAACTCAGAGAAAAGGATTTTACGGTAAGTTTTAATAAAATCCCTTTTTCTCTTACGTTCACTGACAGACGCAGCCCTTCATTGAGCCCTTCATTCAAAAGTGGGGATGTCCCAAAGCTGTGTCAGTAAAGAGGGGTGGGCAAACGACAACAACTGTACCCAACAGAATCCTCTCAGGAGGCACCAGTCACGCCTACACTGCCGCCTGTAAAACTTTACGGCCAAAAGCAGCATCCAAAGATGCTGACACATCAACTTTATAAAACTTAGTAAACGTGTGCACCGAGGCCCAAGTGGCCGCCTTGCACACCTGTGACACCGAGGCCTGGTGTCTGAAAACCCAGGAAGTGCTAACTGCCCTGGTGGAATGAGCCGTGACTGGAAAAGGGGGAACCTTGCCCCGAACAGTATACGCATGGGTCACGGTCTGTCTGATCCAACGGGAAACAGTAGCCGAGGAGGCCGCCAATCCTTTGCGCGGACCATCCGTCAGCACAAACGCATCAGACTTCCGAAAGGAATCTGTAGCCGCCACATACACCCGCAAAGCCCTCACGACATCCAATGAATGTAATTCAAATTCCTTAGGATGCGATGGATGCGGACATAAAGGAAAAACAATATCTTCATTGATGTGAAAAGAAGAGACCACCTTCGGTAGAAACGAAGGAGAAGGGCGGAAGACCACCAAGTCCTTGTGAAGGACTAGGTAAGGAGACTTGCAGGACAACGCTGCAAACTCAGACACCCGCCTAGCGAATGTAATGGCCACCAAAAAAGCCACTTTCAGCGACAGCAATTGTAAGGGAATGTCCCCGATCTTCTCATATGGCGGTTTCTGTAGCACAGAAAGCACCAGATTCAAATCCCGCGGTGCCATAGGTGACCGTACCTGAGGAGCCACTTGGCGCACACCTTGTACAAATGTACGAATCAACGAATGTGACGCCAAAGGCCGCTGAAAGAGAAATCTGACCCTTGAGAGTACTCAATGCCAATTTTTTTATCTAGGCCCTGCTGCAAAAAAGCCAGGACCCGGGACACAACGTAAGAGCGAGGGTTCCAAACACCCGCCTCACACCAAGCAATATAGGCCTTGCGCGAAGTACACTTATGCGCTTTCAGCATGGTAGGAATCACGGAGTCAGCGACACCCCTATACCTCAACACCTGGGACTCAATAGCCAAGCCATCAAAGCCAGCGAGGGTAAAGCAGGGTGCAAGATGGGCCCCTGGGACAACAGATCTTCACGCAGCGGAAGGCGCCAGGGAACATCTGCCACCATTCGCACCACGTCGGCGTACCAAGGACGCCGAGGCCAATCCGGAGCCACCAGGATTGTCGGAATCCCCTCCGATTCCACCCTGCGCAGTAGCCATGGTAGAAGCTTGATGGGAGGAAAACTGTACAAGAGCCGAAACCGACTCCAAGGCGCTACCAGCGCATCCGTGGCGGCCGCCAACGGGTCTCTCGTCCTGCACACAAAGGTTACACCTTGTCATTGAACCGAGACGTCATGAGGTCCACATCTGGTGTGCCCCACTTGTGGCAAATCTGGCAGAACACTTCTGGATGTAGGGACCATTCCTCCTGATCCAGCGTGTGGCGACTGAGAAAATCCGCCTGCCAACTCTCTACGCCCGGAATGTAGATGGCGGAGATTGCCGGCACGTGAAGTTCTGCCCATCGCAGAATGAAAGCCGCTTCCGCAGCCGCTACAGAGCTCCTCATTCCGCCCTGATGGTTCACATACGCCACTGCCGTGGCATTGTCTGACTGAACCCGAACCGGGCAGCCGTGCAACCTTACCGTCCAGTGGGAGAGGCAGAGCCTGATCGCCCTCAACTCCAACACATTGATCGGAAGGTGAGATTCCTGCGCTGACCAACGGCCCTGAGCAGACAGCTGCCCCAGGACCCCCCGAACCCGATAGGCTGGCGTCTGTCGTTACTATCGACCAGTTCAGGGGAAGAAAAGACTTCCCCAACGTCAGAGCTGGGGCCCGAAGCCACCAGGTCAATGATCCTCTGGTCTGAGGATCCAGTCTGATCAGCTGGTCCAGGGACAGAATCGCTCGATGAAGGAGCCGAGTGTGACTCTGGGCGTAAGGTACCGCCTCGAAGGCTGAAACCATAAGCCCCAACACCCACATACAAAACCGTAAGAGGGACCACCGGCATGACAGCAGGGTTCGCACCGCTGCTTGTAGTGTCAGTAACTTAGCCGGAGGTAAGAACACCTTTGCCTGCTCCGTGTCCAGAATCAGACCCAGGTATTCCAGGCGACAGGACGGTGTCACCGTCGACTTCTGCAGATTGATCAGAAAGCCGAAGACCTTCAATGAGGCCACGTTGATAGCCACGTTCACCTCCAGAGCCGACGCAGACTCCGCTTACAGGAGTAAGTCGTTGAGGTATGCTACCACCGCGATGCCTCTCTGCCTCAGCAGCGCCAGCACCGGGGCCACCAGCTTGGTGAACAACCGAGGAGCCGAGGCCAGACCGAAGGGAAGTGCCACGAATTGGTAATGAAGATCTCCCACAGCAAAGCGCAGAAAACGCTGGTGCCGGGGACAGATGGGGACGTGGAGATGCACGTCCCTGATATCCAGGGACGCCATGAAGTCCCCTTGGTGCAGAGCGGCCACGACCGAATGGACAGATTCCATCTGGAATTTTCGCGCTTTCACAAAGTGGTTTAGCGCTTTTAGGTCCAGAACTGGCCTGACCCCCCCCCCCCTTTTTTTGGGAACCACGAATAGGTTTGAGTAGAAACCGTGAAACCTTTCCAACTGAGGTACTGGCACGATCATCCCCTGGTCGGAGAGTGCCTGAACAGCCCTTGGGAGGGCCTCCAGACGCCCCTGAAGGAGTCTCAAGTTCGATGGGAAGAACCTGTCTGGGGGTAGATTGCTAAACTCTATCCTGTAATTGAAAGGAATGGATGGTACTGCGCAGCCTATTTCTGTAGGTGTCAATATATAGTGGTCTCATACGTTATTCTGATTTAAAAATATACGTGTATGATGTAAAAATATATACAATGATGAGGATAACGCATGTAAAAATATATAGGTATAAATAGACGATAGAAAGTGCAATATATAATAAATCCTTCAATAAAAATGCAGTGGGTACAATCTTATAAAAGCATTGGCTATATAAAGCCTAAAACATTAAAAATGGCAGTGATATAATCCAGTGATTAAAAGTGACAGTGAAGATATAAAACAGTAATTGTAATAGATTGAAATTCAGCAAATAGTTTCACTCTTAAAAAGTCCTAATTAAAACTGTAGTGATAGTGATAACTGATTCGTGTTCCAAGTGTTCATATAAAATCATTGGTGCTTCATTTGAGTGCAGCGAATCTCTTTTGCAGGGGGGTGTTCACCCCAAGAGGATTCCTTCAGTGAGTGCTCCGATCGAGTAAGTGCTCACAGAACTCTCACCTTGTTAAGATCATGTGCGCATCATGGTTTCTTTGGGTCCTATTCCTCACTTCCACGCTTCCTTCGAGTCTCGGACTGGGCAAACAATCGGTACGACCAATCGGTCGCTCACCCTCTCCTGTGGTCCTAGAACTCCATCCGTCTCAGGCAATAGGGAAGAGACAAGACGCTCTCATGGTGTAGTATTGTAAAATAGTAGTATTTATTTACCCAATTAAAACCATAAAAAAGATATCCAAAAAGCTACAAAACTTTAAAATATACACAGCGGCGTCTAAGCACCTTTCACTGTGTCTCCAGCAATACAGGAAGTAGCCTACGCGTTACGTCATGTGACTTCTTCAGGGCCCTGAAGCAGGGGTGCTTAAGGACCGCCAGTAAGAAGCCTGCCCCATCTGTAGTCAGCCACGCTGTCCCAAGTGAAAGAGAAAGCAAAAACGGCAGCAAAACGTTTTTTACTTCTCCGGGGACATCCAATATGGCCGCCGAAAACGTCCACAAGAGGCCAAAGCCTGTATGCAGGCCGTGACTACGGCAAAATGGCCACCGCTGGCACTAGAGGGAAACCCTCAGCAAAATGGCCGCAGCTACGGCAAAATGGCGGCGATCCGGCGCAAAATGGCGGTAGATCGCCGCATGGTGGTACGAACGCACGAGGTGCGGTATGAACACACGGGGTGTGGTGCGGGGGTGTAGGAGGGGGGCGAGGACACCCGGGGGAGGGGGAACATTAACCCAGCGAACAGCCTCCACCAGCCGGCCAAGTCACTAAAAATCGCCCAGCCCCCCTCTCCGCGCCCCTAGGGGGGAGAGAGGGGGTCACTCACCAGTCCTGAAGGGCGTGGCAGGTAGCCACCCGGTTGCAGACCTTCCTCCCATGCCGGAGAGGGATGCTGCAGGCCGTAAGCCCCTGGACAGGATCAGATCCGGTTACTGGGCGCAAGTGGGGGTCACCCACTGGCCGCCCGCACGGAACGGGCACGATGCGGCGGGCCCCGCCAAAGGCTAGGACTAGCTCGCATCGGTCGGCCGCGCTGGGGAGGGTGCAGGATTCTAGCTATCCTCTATGCCCCAGCCGGCTTCTTGATAGTAGTCTTCATCAGATAGCTTGACAAAAATAAAAAAAGCGGTAGCAAAAAAGTGAACCGCAGGTCCCATAAGGGAGCCAGGTCTACCTCCTTGCACTAGGCATAATAAAACTGATAGGCTAAGCAGAGCAGGGGGGTTATATGAGAGAGAGAGGACGGCTTCCTGGGAGGGGCCAGCATGCTTTCTTTCTATTTGCCTAATTAACTCCTAGTAGGATGTGCATATAACCCCACTTGTCAATGAAGTGCTGTGTCTGTCAGTGAACGTAAGAGAAACATTGTATTAAACTTCAATGCAGAAGATTAAAATGTAATAAAATTCAAATGTTGGAGGAAATCCTGCAGTTTTTACTACATGATACACCACTCTCAAACAAGCGATACAAAAAATGTGTTATTAAAACAGCAGCTCTATGGAAGAGTGCGGTGCCTCCCAATAAAAACACACTGCTTGCTCGCATTGAGATCCAAGAGATGGAAAACTTGACCATGATGCTAAGGGAACAAGATGACAAGTACTGGAAAATTTAGACCCCCTACATCTTTTATAGAGATCAAACTATACTAACTTCGCAACCATAGGTTGCAGTGGGACTTAGCAATAATCTGCTCAATCGACCGAGACTCAAGGTTTCTCAAGGTGCCGAGCCAGGGGGTTGGTTGGGTTTCTCTTCCCTCCTCCCTACCCCCTTACCCCCCTTTTTTTTTCTCTTCCCCCAAATGTTTTCTCCCCCCTCAATTTCCACTCTTCTTGTCACTTATCTC
>BLSH010024910.1:1181869-1192405 GCA_018402905.1 Glandirana rugosa | reverse complement strand
ACTGGAGTCCCCTACTGTCAACCTGGGCATCAGTACTGCGAAAAGAACTTCAGACATTTGACTCTCCCTGCTTATCCCCTGAAATATGGGGTTCATATTTGGCTGGATACAGAGGGATGCAATTCTGATCTCAACACTGAGACCGTTCAGGTGTTGTAGGGAAGGTAGAGCCTCCCATTTAGTGCCAGTTTGAAAAAAGTGCTGGAAAATTTTAGATGAACATAGATATAAGCAGTAATGACAATGTCCGCCAAATTCCTTCCCTTCTATAAATACTTTATTGAAGGATTTTTTTAAAAATAAAACCAGAGATTTACTAGAATATGAACGAGTATAAGAGGTGGCGCTTAACTTTAATAAAAATAATAATACTTAATTTAAATAAACTAATTTTTTTATAACCATACAGAACTTTATAAAGGCACAGTGTCTGCCCTCCTTATTCATTTTATTTTTATTTCAGGTGCTTCTATAGCGCCGTCAATTTATGCAGAGCTTTTACATATACATTGTACATTCACATCAGTCCCTATCCTCAAGGAGTTTACAATCTAAGGTTCCTAACTCACATTCATACACATATTAGGGCCAATTTAGACAGGATCCAATTAACCTGCCAGCATGTCTTTGGAATGTGGGAGGAAACTGGAGTACCTGGAGGAAACCCACGCAGGCACAGGGAGAACATGCAAACTCCAGGCAGGTAGTGCCATGGTTAGGATTTGAACCAGCGACCCTTTTGCTGCTAGGCGAAAGTGCTAACCACTACACCACTCTGCCACCCACTTATCTAAAGCATACGGTTTGAAATTCCATTAAAGTAAAGTAGTGGTCAGTAGAGACCTGCTTCCTTACACTGGTGGGCGATGGAGACCTGGCTCCTTCTAAAAAGGTTGCCAGTGGAGAAGTGGAACCATTCAATGGTAGCAAGCAGAGACCTGGCCCTTACATTGGTGGCTGATGGAGAAGTAAATGCTAATTTTGGCGGTCAGGGAAAAGTGGCCCCATAATAGTGGTGGTCTGTGGAGAAAGTGTTTAACACTGGCGATAAGTGGAAAAGTGGTTCATTATATACTGTATGTGATGTGAAATAACCCTTTACATTGGTGGCCAGTGAAAAAAATGGTCTTACACTGGTGATCAGTAGGGAGAACTGGCCATTTACACTGGTGGATATTGGAGAAGCGAACCCTTACATCGGAGGTCAGAGAAGTAGCCCCTTGCATTGGTGGTCAGAGGAGAAGAGCTCCCTTACATTGGCAATCATGGGAAAGTTGCAATTTATACAGGTGGTCAGTGGTGAAGCAGCTCCTTATATTGCTGGACCATGGAAAAGTAGCCCTTTATATTGGTGGTCACTGGAGAATTGGGACTGTTATATTTGTGGTTAGTGGTGAAGTACCACCTTACCTTGGTGGTCAGCCATGAAGTGCCTCTTTACATTGGTGGTAAGTGGGAGCTCAGCTATCCACATCAGGTCTGTCAGGGGCTATACTGCTCCCACACCAGTGTCTGTTGCTCAGCTAAGTGAGGTCTGACTATCACTGACATTCTTTAGAATGGTTGTTAAATTTTCTATTTACAGGCACTCCATTTGCTTGCAGCCAGAATAGACTGCTTCCGTCACACCATCCTGGTTTGTCACCCAGTGTGCCACCATTAGTCATTTGATTATGACTGCTTGGTGGGCAGACCAATTGAAAACACAAGATCATTGTTAAATGGTAGCTATGCACCGTGAAACGCAGAAGGATCGGGTCCTTTAAAACTACATAGTAAAAAAGATGGATCATGGCATTTTCAAAAGAAAAATAGATCCTTACATAACCCAAATATTACCAGCAACCTAGTCACTAAAATGAAAAGCTTCCCTTTTACATTTTTCTCACTAGGGCTTAGCAGCAATGGGTGTGCTAATGACATGTTTCACACTGTTCTGCTACCACACCTCTGACTTTGCAGGATAAAACTTTCTCCTTAGGATTAGAGCGATCATGAAGCTCTCCAGTATAAGATAATTTGCGTGTTTACTCAAAACTAACATAATACATAAAAATGACAGGGCAGCATATAAATCTAGTCTGCAAGGGCTGTATTTGCCAGTAAGTACTTAATTGGTTATATTAATAGCTAAAGAAAACAATGCTACTGGCTTCATAAGTATCAAAAAAAGGATTGGCAAAGTATTACATAATTGTTATTTAAAAAGAAAATAAAAAAAACACAAATAATTCAATCACATTTCCCATTAAGAACCTTAGTGTTCCTTATAAAAAAAGAAGTTTCTAAACTTGCATATTTCAGCGTTTTGAAAACACTGAAAATATAAAACACATAGGGGGCTGTTTATAAGAAAAGTAAAATGTGAACCAACAAGGAGAAGCTGTTACCATTGAACAGGTTTGTCTTTTACTCTTTCTGAAAATAAATCCGATTATGGTGCAGTCCAAAAAAGACCCCATGGCTCCAAACGCCAGATTGGCTGGGTGTCCGCTTTAGGAGCTTGCCCATGCTCTAGTACCAAAATACAGAAAGGTAGCACACCGATAATGTCACTTCCTTTCAACAAGCTTTATTCTACAATCAAACTGTTACCCACAACAGTAAAATCAGTCTGTATAATGCAGCATATCATGCTTGTTATACTCACTATGGAACTTAAGGGGTTAATCCTCAATATTGTGTAAAAAAGGCTGTTTTATCCTGTATGGATAGTTACCTCCCTCCTGCACTGTCAATCTGGGAAAGTCCATATAATACACAGCAGGGTGGTAAAGCTGCACATGCTCAGTTTGGCGTCTTATGCTGGATAGCACATTTCCTGTTTCAGGTCACATGATATGGACATCACAAATGTGGGCGTGTATACAGGATATAGTGGAAATCTCCTCCTACTTGAACACACAGCTATGGACATACTGTGCAGGTTATCAGGAAACCATGGTATACAAATCATCCCAAAAGGTATATAGTGGCAGTATTTTAATGTATAAAGAAGATTTAGAAGCTGTGGGCACTGTGGGGGGCAGATGAACCATTTTCATATTACTGAGTTTAGTAACACTAAGTTTGGGAAGATGAAATGCGTTACAACAGTGCCAAGGTAGGGACTTGCAGCATAGAGTATATTGATTGACTGAATAAACCCGGTTGAGAGGGAGTGATGTCAATGTGCCACCTACTTGTCTTTTGGTAGGAATTTGATAAGGTACTATATGGTCTTAAATCTACTTTTGTTTCTATTTTCTTACTTACAGTTCAAGAAAAGTAAAAATATTGTGAAGCTAAACAGGCAAAAAGCATAGCACTCTTGGCTCAGTTTGCTTATAACAGTGAAAAAACAAACAGAAAAACAGTAGCCCAGACCAATAGTTAGTTTAAGCAAAGTAACACTTCTAAAAGCATGTGAGCGGTCTAAGAATAATTTAAAATCACGGTTCTATTTAAAATTTACATCCATTTCTCAAAAACTACCATACACTCATTTTCAATTTTGTCTGCAAATGTAAAAACACTAGAGCCAGTCTGTACATATCCTGAATACAGAATACCCGCAGGAATGTAATCCTGCTCACTTGATTGGCTCAATTGATTTCCCCAGTACAACTGATCATATGATGTCAACAGATAGACCCTCCCACTGAGCAAACGAAAAAGACGGAAAAGCATTTGTCAGTTTCAAAAGAACAGCAGCAGGTAAAAATTCTATAACATATATAAAATTAAACTGCTTGGAGAACATATCTTTTTTCAACAAAAGTGGAGTTTCATCCTAAAGACCCCTTTCACACCAGAATGTTTTTCAGGCGCTTTACCGCTAAAAATAGCCTCTTTAAAGCGCCTGAACCCCCCCAATCCACCCCAGTGTGAAAGCCCGAGTGCTTTCACATTGGGGTGGTACGTGTGCAGAACGGTAAAAAGAAAAAAGTCCTGCAAGCCGCATCTTTAGGGCGGTGTATACAGCGCTCATTCACCACCCCTGCACATTGAAAGTGGGGGGGGGGGTTAAACGTGCACCGCTGGCGCCCGAATAACGGCGGCAAAGCGCTAATGCTTGGGCGGCACTGGTGTGAAAGTGCCCATAGAGAAACTGGGATGGTTTGAAGTCAATTTTATTTTAAGGTTATGGTTTTACAAATTACATACCCATATGATTTATTCAGTGTGCTTGCAAATTTGAATTGGAGTTACTGTTCTATCTCAAGAACAGAACTTCCAATAGAGCAGCTAGGAACAGACAAGTAAACGTTTAAAAAAGGAACCTGAAACTCAATCTGCTTAAGAAATCAAATGTACCAAAACCCTATGGGGTAGATTTATAAAACTGTGAATGTGACATTCACTAAACATTCACTGAAGGTTCTTTTACATAGTTACATATACATAGTTGGTGAGGTTGAAAAATAGACAAGTCCATCCAGTCCAACCTGTGTGTGTGAGATATGTTAATAGTACATTGTGTACTCTTGTATGTTGTGGTCGTTTAGGTGCCCATCTAATAATTTTTTTAAGTAAATCGGTGCTCTTCGCTGAAACCACTGCTTGTGGAAGAGAATGCCACATCCTTACCGCTCTTACAGTAAAGAACCCTCTATGCAGTTTAACTAATTGACTACTAGGCCAATTCTGACACTTCGCTCCTAAAAAATCATTATTTTTTTGCTAGAAAATTACTAAGAACCCTCAAACATTACA
Organism: Glandirana rugosa; assembly: GCA_018402905.1. Taxonomy (NCBI): domain Eukaryota; kingdom Metazoa; phylum Chordata; class Amphibia; order Anura; family Ranidae; genus Glandirana; species Glandirana rugosa. The sequence continues at coordinate 1,187,710 of BLSH010024910.1, read as the reverse complement.
TATGATTTTTTAGCAAAGACCCTAGGGAATAAAATGGTGGTCGTTGCAACTTTTTATGTCGCACGGTATTTGTGCAGTAATTTTTTAAACCCTTTTTTTAAAAAGAAAGACAGTTTCATGCATTAAAAAAAGAAGACAGTAGTTAGCCCAATTTTTTGCATTATGTGAAAGAGGATTTTATGCAGAGTAAATAGATACCAAACATGTCACGCTTCGAAATTGCACACACTCGTGGAATGGCGCCAAAATTCGGTACTTAAAAATCCCCATAGGCAACACTTTAAAAACTTCTACAGGTTACCAGGTTTAGAGTTAGAGGTGGTCTAGTGCTAGAATTATTGCTCTCGCTCTAACGTTCGCAGTGATACTTCACAAGTGTGGTTAGAGTGCAGTTTACATATGCGGGCACGCCTTACGTATGCGTGAGCTCGCAGGGACGGGGGCACTTTAAATATTTTTATTATTACCATTTATTTTAACTTTATTTTTTTATTTTTACACAGTCTCTTTAAAAAAAAAAAAAAAAACATCCACGGCTTTGTTTACTAAAGCCGAATCGGATGTGACATCATAACGTCGCACCCGGGCCACCGAGGGTCATAGAGATGACTGGTAATGAAATGGTCACCAGTCATCTCCCTGACAAACTTCCACCGGTGACCAATTCATTCTCCGGGCCGCCAATGGCATGGGCGGGCTCGCAGAAGCTCCGGAGGGCGGTGGGGGGGGGATGTCCCCTCACACTGCCTGTAAGATTGACCAAGCGGCTGAACTGCCGTTATGATCATTCTTACATTGCAGGGAATTTCTGTCCCTAAAAGATGTTATCTGAATGGTGCTACAGGCATCATTCATATATCCCCACTCAAAGTCTGTGACGTAATATGGCATTGTGCGGGCAGGAAGTGGTTAAGGTTAAACCGATTCTCTTATTTTAGCAAATGGCCACGTGTCTTTTTAAATTCCCTTTCACGGAAAAGCTTTTTCCCCATTGTGGGGTCACCAGTATAGTATTTGTACATTGAAATCATATCCCCCTCCAGTCCCTTTATTAGCTTTGTTGCCCTTCTCTGGACCCTCTCCAGCACATCCCTCCTGAGGACTAGAATCCAGAATTGGATGGCATACTCAAGATGCAGCCGGACCTTGTATGTGCAGTCTTGTATATTGGGAGAATTATTGTTTTATTCCTTTAGTTAATCCCCTTTTTAATGCATGCCAGTATTCTGCATTTTTTGCTTACAGCAGCTTGGCATTGCATGCCATTGAGAGCCTGTCATCTACTAGGACCCCTAGGTCTTTTTCCATCCTAGATTCCCCCATAGGTTCTGCCAGCGGTAGCGGCAGAGACGATCCGATCCCCTGAAAGGCTGGAAGTCGAGTGAGGGAAAGATGGCCCCCACACCATTGGAGGACGGAAGCAACCTCAAACGTCCCTTCCTCCCAATGGTCTTAGAGGGGAATTTTTATTTTTTAATTTATTGCATTTAAGTGTAATGTGAGATCTGAAGTCTTTTTTGACCTCAGATCTCACATTAAAGAGGTCCTGTCCTGTTTTTCTATTACAAGGGAGGTTTACATACCTTGTAATAGGAATAAAAGTGACCCAATTTTTATTTGAAGCATGACATGTTTGGTATCAGTACAGAAAAAAATGGGCTAATTTTAGTGTTGTCTCATTTTTTAATTAAAGAAAAGTGTCGCTTGTATGATCGCTGCGCAAATACAGTGTGACAAAGTATTGCAACGACCGCCATTTTATTCTCTAGGGCATCTGAAAAATAATAAATATATATATATATATATATATATATATATATATACACACACATATATACATATATATATATATATAAATAATGTTTGAGGGCTCTAAATAACGTTCTAGCAAAAAACAAAACAAAAAAGGTCCTTAAGTGGTTAATTTGTTTAGATCCTCCTGCATAGAAGTTATTGCCCTGCTTAGCTTGGTATCGTCCGCAAATACTGACATTGAGCCGTTTATCCCATCCTGAAGATCGTTTATTAATAGGATTGGTCCCAGGACAGAGCCTTGGGGGACCCCACTTTCCACACCAGATCATTCTGAGTACTCCCCATTTATCACCACCCTCTGGATTCACCCCTGTAGCGGGTTTTCAATCCAGGTACTCACCCTATGGTCCATGCCGACAGACCTTAGTTTGTACAGTAAACATTCATGGGGAACTGTATCAAATGCCTTTTTAAAATCTAGATACACCACATCTACAGGCCTTCCTTTATCTAGATGGCAGCTTACTTCCTCATAGAAGGTTAGTAGATGGGTCTGGCAAGAACGATTCTTCACGAATCCATGCTGATTACTGCTAATGATACCGTTTTCATTACTAAAATCTTGTATATAGTCCCTTATCATCCCCTCCAAGAGCTTGCATATGATTGATGTTAGGCTAACTGGCCTGTAGTTCCCAGGGATGTATGTCGGCCCTTTTTTAAATATTGGTGCTACATTGGCTTTTCTCCAATCAGCAGCTACCATTCCAGTCAGTAGAAGGTCCATAAAAATAGGAACCATGGTCTGGCTATAACTTGGCTGAGTTCCTTAAGGACCCTTAGGTGTACGCTATCTTGTCCCGGTGACTTATTTATGTTAAAATGATCAAGTTTATTTCTAATTCTGTCCTTTGCTAGCCATGAGGGTGCTTTCTGTGACGTGTTAATAAGATTAACATTACCGTCTTGGTTACTGCACCCCCCCCCCCCGTTTCCCTTGTGAAACCTGAGGAGAAGGATAAATTAAAAACCGCCATCGCTCCGTCTTTTGTGACCAGATTCCCTTCCTCGTCCTTTATTGGGCCAATATGTTCTGATCTCCCTTCTTACAGTTTATATATTTAAAGAATTTCTTGTTTTTTTTTTTTTTTTACTCTCCTCCGCTATGTGCCTTTCATGTTCTATCTTATTGCATTCTTTGTAAAGTTGGAATGCGGATAATGACCCCTCAGCCTTATATTTTTTTTAAGGCTTTTTGCTTTGCTTTTATATGCAATTTAACATTGGAGTTAAGCCACCCAGGACTTTTGTTAGCTCTTTTGAACTTATTTCCCATTGGAATGCACTGGCCAATACCTTTATTTAAGATGTTCTTAAAGAACTCCCATTTGTCCTCCGTGTTCTTTGCACCTAGGATTTAGTCCCATTGAATATCTTCTAGCAAAAAAGCGTAGTTTAAGGAAGTTGGCTCTTTTGAAATTCAGTGTTTTTGTTTTACCCTTGTGTTTACTATTTGTGTGATTTATACTGAAACTGATTGACCTGTGGTTGCGGTTTCCCCATGTTGCCCCGTATTTCCACATCCGCCATCAGGTCTGTATTGTTAGTAATCAGTAGGTCTAGTAACACTTGGTTTCTTGTTGGTGCATTTACCATCTAACCCATGAAATTGTCCTGCAAGGACATTTAGGAAATGGAGAGCCCTGGATGAATGCGTGGTTCCTTCTGCCCAGTCCATAATTAAAATCCCCCATTATAACGACATTTCCCATCCTTTCCACTATTCCAAACTTATAAGAGGTCCGCCTTCACCTTCTCTCTCTGCTTAGGGGGCCTATAGCATACTCCCAGTATTACTTTCCCCTTGGCTTCCACTCTTTGATGCTCTACCCATAAAGATTCCACCTCCTCCCTTGCTCCGTTAATGATGTTGTCCCTCACGTTTACTTGCACATCATTCTAGATATTCAGGCATACCCCTCCCCTTTTGTACCCTCCCTATCTCTGCGATATAGGGAATATCCTTGAATGGTTGCCAGCCAAACATGAGAGCTGTTAAGCCAAGTCTCTGAAATTCCCACACAATTGAAATCCTCCTCGTACATCAGCAGCTCCAGTTCTCCCATTTTGTCAGCCAGACTTCTAGGCATTAGTGAATAAGCCTTGTAGTTTTGCTCAGTCACATATTATGTCCTTGTTGGATGTTTTGAGGCTGCAATTTGGATTTGTCAAGTTACTTATTTTGGGTTTAGGTACTCTAGTTACCCTACCTCTAATGTTCCCAATACTACCCCCTGAAACTTGTTCCACGCTGGCTCGCTCTACATCTGGACCCTCCCCCCATCGCCTAGTTTAAAAGCCCCTCTAACTTTTCGGCCATTTAAACAAAACTACAGTGATTGATTCACCTGCAGTAAACTTTTGGTGAAGGTCACACACTCCGCTTTGTAAAATTTGCCACTACATGGAGGGAACTCTACCAAGGCCTCAGAGAAGAATACAACTTTTACCTCTGCCATATGCTCTGGCTTTCTTTGGATTCAGCTTGGGCTTTAGAGGAGCTCCAGGTTTCAATTTAGCTTTTGGGAACTGTGACAAATAGGTCATCACTGAGTGTTCATCTACATCGGGATGAATGATCTCTTCTGGGGCGATCACCTGTAACAAAAAGGGTTGAAGAGATATTTAAAGTGATACTAAAGACTCCATAAAAAAAAAAAAAAAAAAGTTTTACTTCCCTGCTCTGTAGTGGTTTTGCACAGAGTAACCCAGATCCTCCTCTTCTCGTGTCCCTCGTCTGCGCTCCTGGCCCCTCCCTCTCATTGAGCGCCCCCACAGCAAGCAGCTTGCTATGGGGGCACCCAAGCCGAGCTGCAGCTCCGTGTGTCCATTCAGATATGGAGCCGCGTTTCATCCCCGCCACCTCTCTCTCCTCACTGGCTGACTTTGACAGCAGAGAGAGCCAAAGGCGCTGCTGCGTCTCCGCCAATCAGGAGAAAGAGTCCCGGATGGTCGAGGCACATCGCTGGACTGAAATGGACTCAGGTAAGTATTAGGGGGGCTGCTGCACACCAGTTTAGAATGCATTAAGATAAAAAAAAACTTCTGACTTTAGAACCGCTTTTAACCACTTCCCAAACAGCGCCGTAAATAGGCGGCGGTCAGTTTTGAGTGGCTCTACCGGGACATAGCAGGCTACATCCCAGTATAATTTTTTAGAGCGGGCGGTTGGCTATCCAGGGGTAATGACCGATCTGGCTCGGGAGCCGCTCGGTCGTTACCCCAGGGGGCGGGAGGGGACATCCCCCCCCTCCCGCCGCTCTTCTCCGGCCTCCCGTCCCACCGGGAGACCGGAGCGACGATCCGGCGCCTCCGCCGGCTAGAAGAAGACCTGATAGAAGCTGTAATCGGCTCTGATCGGGTCTCCTTCGGCAAATTCCGGAAGCGACGTCACGTCATCACTTCCGGTTTACTCGGCGGCTAGCGGCGCCAATTTTAAAAAAAATACAGTATTCAGAATTGCCGTTTTTGGCAATCTGAATACTGTGAAGTGCAAAGGAGGGATGGAGGGTCTTTTAGACCCCCCCAGCCCTCCAAAAAGTGTACCTGTCACCATATATTACTATCACAAGGGATGTTTACATTCCTTGTGATCGCAATAAAAATGATCAGATTTTTTAATAAAAAAAAAAAAATTTAAAGCGCCACTGTCCCCGCGAGCTCGCGCAGCAAAGAAAACGCATACACATGTCACGCCCACACATGAAAACGGTGTTCAAACCACACATGTGAGGTATTGCCGCGATTGCGAGCAATAATTCTAGTAAAAAGACCTCCTCTGCACCTCTAACCTGGTAACCGCTAAAAAATTTTAAAGCGTCGGCTATGGAACTTTTTAAATAACGACTTTGTCGCCGCGAATGTGCGCAATTTTCAACCGTGTCATGTATGGTATCCATTTACTCGGCGTAACAACCTCTTTCACAATATACAAAAAAATTGGGCTAACTTTACTGTTGTCTTATTTTTTAACTCAAAAAAGTGAAATTTTTCCAAAAGAAAAAAAAAAAAAAAATGAAAGACCGC
>BLSH010024910.1:1152422-1174839 GCA_018402905.1 Glandirana rugosa | reverse complement strand
TTATGTTTATTCCAAAGCCCTACAGCAATCAAACCAAGCCGGCCTTATGGAAGGAGTTTGACTGTCCGGGAGAGCTGGAATTTCGGAAGGTCAATCCACATTGATAAAGTGGTTGTCAAGAGGCTGAAGAAAAAGGACAGTGAGTGGTCCTGCAACATCTAGGGTCCCAATGGAGGGATGGTCCAGATTCCTCACCCAGATTTCTACCTCTGAACCACATTCCAGCGTTTGTTTGCTCAAGATACAAAGTCAGCTGCCTCAAGGGATGACCAGCTGAGAGTGGTTCTACCAAGTTGAAGTTGTTGCCAGGGGCAATCCCCCAAATTCCCAATCCCCTTTCCCTTCTATCCTTGCAAAACCAAGAAGGGGGTATTTGGGATTTGTCCTACAACTAGGAGAAAAGGAACTTCTGCCAGAGAGGACTTCTCCTACTTTAAGTGGACACTTTGTGAAGAGTTCTTAAAGAGACACTTTGCGAAGATATTTCTTCAAAGAGATACTTTGCGAAGATCTTTGGGCCAGTTGGCCAATGTGGATATTTTGAAACAGCAAGTTAAAGGGGCTGCTGCTATGTCAAAAGGCCGTTGCCCAGCATCTGTGTTCTACATGTGCCATGGGAATGACTTCCTCTATTGCGAGCTCCTACTGACATTCTACAAGTAACATGTTGAAGGAAAAGACTTCTTCTGCTGCAAGCTCCTTCAGAGGTAATAGGCCAAGACTAGTGATAGAACTGTAAAATTCCAAATGCTATTGAAGAAGAAGAAAAAAAAAAACTGTTGGATTTTGAGACTGCTTATTTGAAATGTAACGGTAACTTGAAATATGTCAGTTAGATTAGTAGGATTTTGTTGTTCTAACTTGTTCAGGTCCACAAGGAGACAACGTGTCAAGGTTGCCCTTAGGGGGCAGTATTCATGAAGATGCCTCTACGAGAATGTTAGTGGTAGATGCAAGCCAGTGGGGAAATCGCCTCTGAGGAGAGGGTGTTCCCACCAATAGCTATGCAGGAATGTACACAATTGGCTGCTTGCATATGTTTTCTTCCTTTCTTTGCAGAACTGCGGGGAATCTTCAGGCCTTTGCTGTGGCAAATGTGATAGAAGTGTGTAGAGTTATACTGTTATGTAGCAATAGTCAGTCAGGATGTATTGCTTATGTTTACCCCCTCCCCCAATCATTTTAATGTTTAGCAGGGGGTGCACAAAAAAAAAATGTAATTGGTAGAGTTCCACTTACAATGTGAAATGCTGAGTACAACCAAAACATCTGTGTCTATTGGATGTGTTGGTTACATTGGCACCCCCAGTCATTGCCATTTTTGGCGGGGGGGTGCATTGATGAGGTATATTACTAAAGTGCAAATGTGAATGTTTTCTACAACTAAGATATTTGTACCTACTGGCCACATATGGGGTATGCCCCATGGCCCTGTTCATTTGTTATTTTCCCTTTTCCCCCTTTCCACAACATGGGATAGTCTGCTAGTCTTTTGATAGATTTTTGTAGGGACGAATGCCCAGAGCCAATGAGGACATGGCTCATTTTTGGCGGGGAGTGGATGTAGCGCCCTCCTAGTTTGGGTACTAGTGAGTGTATATCATTTTTGTCTCTCTCTGCTTAACAGGAGAGCTGACAGGTAAATTTATGTGCTGTCTGCTTATCAGAGAGCCTGATTTGAGTAAGGCCTGCTCAGTGTGCTCTGGTGCGGTTTCATATGGTCTGGAGATGTTTTACCTTGTCCAGTAGTATGGGTCGTTATTGGACAGAGGGAGAAAACCTCAGCCAGTGACAGCAGGTTTATTTGAGGGTGGTTCTGACCAGCTAGCAGGGGAGTGGTGCCCCACTGCATCTTGGGTGAACACAATCTAAAAGGGAGCACATGGGCTCAAGATTAGGAGTCCCAGCCCACCCAGGCCTGAGGGGTGAGGCTTATGTTTAGCTCCTGGCTGCTAGGCCAAAGGGCTTATCCAGGAGGCTTCTGGCTGCTAGGCTTAGTCGAGGCCTATCCGGATGCTGAAGCTGCAACCCACAGTTCTTTGAAAGCTGACAGAGGGAGGACGTCCTTGGATTCTCTGATATTGCAGTGGCAAAGTGTCGCTTGGAGGTTGGCAGAAAGGGCTACCGACTGTCCCAGGACAGTGTGAGTACAGATCTGTGAGAAGATCCTTGAGACTGTGTTGCTAGAATTTCCCCTGCCCTCATATTAAATTAATTGGGTGTGCCAGCTAGAAAGGAAACAGGAGAGTGTCTTGAAGAACAGGAGTCCAGCTTCTGTCCTTACTGCCATAAAGTGCCTTTGGTAGTCTCCTTTCTAACTCAGTGTAACAGACACTGGCTAGTGTCTTGAAGAAACAAAGTCTGGCATGTCCTTTGTTGATTAAAGATGGACTTGTTTCACTGGAGTCAGTCTGCTGTGTGACGCCACTGACTGCCTGCTATACAGAGCCTAGGGAGAATTTGTCCTCAGTTACAGTCAGTTAACTTGGAGTGTCCCATACCTATCCTCCTCCTATCCCAAGTTCAACAAAGCATTGAAAATTCATCCCCTAGACTGGTCATTGGAAACAAGCAGGATTGTGTGTGCACCTGGCTGTGTGAAAATGCCATAGTGACTGGCTGCAGAATAGTCAGAGGGAGGCTCGAGAACAAATATAGATTTCATTAGCAGCTCCTTCGGGGATACCGCTACATATACATGAGGTCCAATTGCCCTCAAACAAGGATAACCAATTCCGGTCAATATGAAAAGGATTCACTCAGCATCTAAGTTTCAGCTCATGTTTGTGAAAAGCAAGCTATATCAATTTCCCCAGTAAAACAACTTTTTACAGGCGTGTTATTCATATTTCACTTAATTCTACCTAAATCCGGGACTAAACTATGTAATTGACATATATCACTTTACAGCGTTATTTATTCATGCATGTATCTTCTCTTCTCTGGATTAATAGTAATTGTTGGGGGCAGGGTATGAAGAGCACAGCACAGAGAGCTTATCTTAATGCTGTACAGTCAACAAATCTTACTCTACAGGTTTACTTCTATTGAAACTCTATGAATAATTTTTTCACATTAAAAGCTATTTAGGCAATCCAAGCTTTTAGCTCCTACAATATGGCTCTCGTACGCCCCCCCCCCCCCACTCACTCCCACCCAGCCTTCCCCTACACAACTGGATTTTTTTTTTTTGGGGGGGAATCTTTCAGCGAATCTAGTCCTCACTTCTAGGATTCCAGCCTAGGTGAGAATAACTCCCCCACCCAAATCCTCATGTGATACGGGGACATCACACATCTGAGGAGGCTTCGGGTCAACCTCTGCCACAATGCACATGGGGCAGGTCAAATATTCTCAGACTCAAAGAACTGGCCTCTTGATGAAATCAGAAATCAAGAAAAAAAAAATAAAATGGGGGAGTGAAGTTCCACTTTCAGCTACACCTGGAATGGCTCTTTTGCCAGCAATCCTAAAAGGACACTTCATGGAACCTCACAGGTAACACCAATCAGAACCTCTCATACTCACATGACCCCAATCCACTGAGCTAAAGCTCATTAGATCATCAAGCCAATCTCCAAGCTCCTTTGCTACACTTATTAACCCTGGCATAACCTGCCTTTTGAAATTGTTCCAAGCAGAAAACTGCAGATCTATCTAGTATCAGTTTATTGGAGTCTATTTAAAGCACAGTCAAAATTCCTGAGCCCTGATATGAAGGGGGAATCTTTTGGGCCCCTGAAATGCATTAGCTTTTTTCTGCTACAATACAATTTTATCATTGAAAACTTTGTCTTGTGTTGTATATGCATGGATTCTAATCACTGGGTTTTACCTGAGTTTTAAAGGGGTGTTTTATGGAGTACTGCCAAACCAGAGCTAGTCTGCCCAGTGGTAATTCAATTGACCCACTGAAAAAAAATCCACATGTACTGCCTCGTTTTTATGGTTAGTCAGAAGAAGAATCTGAGCGTACCCGAAGCACCTAATGTGCTCATTTGGCTCTTCCTGCATCTTTAATGGTCTACAGCCTTGCCCCTTCTAGCTTTCCTGCAGCAATGCCGTCTGTACACCTGCCCCAGCGACAAGATCTGGAATAGCATGTTGCTTTGTTGTGTTGTCCCCTCAGTAGAGAGCAACGATGTGTTCACTAAACCGTGAAACTCATGAAACGCTCACTACTGACTCTCTGACAAAGCAGAGAAATATAGACATTCTATCCTGCCTGCTATTTTTTACATCAAATTCGAACCAAATCCAAATTGATGGCATGAAGACCACATTTATAACACAATGCTGTCAAAATAATTAAGTGAATCATGAACTTCACTTCACGTCTACAAATTCTAAAAATGCTCTTCATCATGATGTGAAAGTTTAACAAAAAAAATCACAGACACAATCACAGAAGAAATACTTCCCTTAGAATAAAAATGTTAAAAAAATTTCAGAAAACAGTGGTATAAAGTATCTAACAATTACCTGAGGAACTCCCAACCAATCATCTGCTTGCTGCATAGCCTCTCGAGCATTATCAACTGGCTTGTTAGGGTCCCATGACTCCCAGTCAGGACACAGACCTGCAGAAAAAAATTACTTTATTTGTATAGCAACATACATCCAAAAATCAGTATCTTATCAGTATATTTTTGTATCAAGCAACTAGTAGATTTCTAGATGCTGTGTAGCTACGAGTATAAGCATGTCCATCCATCTACCTGAATTAACTTATTACACTCTTGGCTGGCAGGGAATGCTGATATTGCAGTTCCACAGCAGCTGGAGATCTATTGGTTGCCTCTAATTGTGTTCTATAAAAAGGAAAAAGAAAAAGGGACTTTAACGTGTGTTGGTTTTTCTATTTTACACCACCTGACAGTACAATTCTGTCACAAATATTTTAGGATAGGAAACATAAGCCACCTATACAGCCAATGAAACCACTGTTTTACTGAAGGACTCAATGTAAAAAAGGTGAACCCCAGGTAAGTTTAATGAACACCATCTAAATAAACTGCATTTTTGTTTACAACTAGCACTAGGATCTGAATCAGCCTCCTGTCATCCCTTGCAAAGCAACAGATAGGCCTCATACACACGGGCGTTTAAAAAAAAAAAGAGCAGTAACATTGGTACTGATGCCAGGAAAAAAGCCATGTTAAAAACGTGATTTTATCAGCATTATGCATTTACGTCAACGCGTGTTTTTCTGCGCTAGCTTTCACCAGCATTTCTCTGCCTTTATTCAAAATCAATGGTTTCCTATGGGAGCCCATTGATTTGAATAGAAGTAACAGGCCTGCCCCCCCCCCTCCCCCCATGTTGAGGGCATGCGGCCTGGTATGGTCCAGTACAGGTGCGCTCGCTCGCCCCCACCCCCTTTCCTGGCCTAAGAAAAGGGTCTGGTATGGATTTTGGGGGGCCCCCTACGCAGTTTTTTCAGTGTAGGGGTCCCCCTTAAATTCCATACCAGACCGAAGGGTCTGGTACCTCTTGGGGGGAACCCCACACAAATTTTTCTTCATTTTTTGCAGGGTTCCCCTTCAAGATCCTCAGCACACAAGTCGAACCGCAAGTCGGATCATCATGATCCGACTTCTGGTGGGACTTCTATTCAAATCAATGGGCTCCCATATTGAACCATTGATTTTGAGAGAACCGCCTGACAAGGCTTAAGGCTGTGTATACAACATTTGAGCATTTTGCTGGCTCAGCGTAAAAAAAAAAAACAAAAAAAAAAAAACACAGCTCTAGCGCTGCAGCTTCCGAACATGCTGGTTTTACAGCTTAAGAACGCAGATGCCACTTACAGCTCAAAAACGTCAGCGTGTGTATGAGGCCATTGAATAACATGACCTGTAGTCCGCCACAGCCTGTTTTGGTCTTTTTAAACAATAATGGAGTTTGCATCAGGAGTGCGGCCATCCAGCCTCTGTCTCCATAAACCCAACAAAAAAAGTATATTACAGCTTACCAGTCCTAAGATGTGGTTGCTGCACTAGTTTTCTTTTTCATAGTTACATAGTCAGTGAGGTTGAAAAAAGACACAAGTCCAACCTATGTGTGTGTTTTTTATGTCAGTATTACATTGTATATCCTACAAAGTTGTGGTTCCTTAGGTGTGCATCTAATAGTTTTTTGAAATTATCTATGCTCTCAGCAGAAACTACTGATTGTGGAAGAGAATTCCACATCCTCACTGCTTTTATCATAAAGAAAACTCTACGCATTTTAAGGTTAAACTGCCTTTCTTCTATTATTAGCGAGTGGCCGCGTGTCTGTGTACTTTTGCCTTGAATAGTTTTGTCCCTATTGTGGGGTCACCAGTACAGTATTTGTACATTGAAATCATATCCCCTCTCAAGCGTCTCTTCTACAGAGAATAAGTTGTAATCTTTCCTCATAACCAAGGTCCTCCAATCCCTTAATTAGCTTTGTTGCCCTTCTCTGAACCCTTTCCAATACCATGACATCCTTCCTGAGGACTGGTGCCCAGAACTGGATGGCATATTCCAGGTGCGGCCTCACCAGAGACTTGTATAGTGGGAGAATTATTGATTTATCCCTGGAGTTGATCCCCACTTTGATGCATGCCAACACTGTTAGCTTTGCTTGCAACAGCTTGGCATTGCATGCCACTGCTGAGCCTGTTCAATACTAGGACCCCTAGGTCTTTTTCCATTCTAGATTCCCCCAGAGGCTCTCCCTAGTGAGTAGTTTGTGTTCATGTTCTTGGTACCTAAATGCATCGTCTTACATTTTTCTACATTAAATCTCATTTGCCACTTGTCTGCCCACCCCATTACATTAATTTATTCAGATCTTCTTGCAAGGTTTCCACATCCTGTGGAGAATGTATTGCTCTGCTTAGCTTGGTATCATCCGCAAATATTGAGATTGAGCTGTTCACCCCGTCCTCCAAATCGTTTATCAATAAATTGAATAGGATTGGTCCCAGGACGGAACCTTGGGGAACCCCACTTTCTACTCCAGACCATTCTGAGTACTCCCCGTTTATCACCACCCTCTGGACTCGCCCCTGTAGCCAGTTTTCGATCCAGGTGCTCACCCTTTGATCCATGTTGAGGGACCTTAGCTTGTACAGTAAACGTTTATGGGGAACTGAATCAAATGCTTTTGCAAAATCCAGATACACCACGTCTACAGGCCTTCCCTTATATAGATATCAGCTCACCTCATAGAAGGTTAATAGATTGGTTTGGCAAGAACGATCCTTCATGAAACCATGTTGATTACCGCTAATGATACTGTTCTCATTACAATAATTTTGTATATAATCCATTATTATTCCTCCAAGAGCTTGCAAATTATTGATGTTAAGCTAACTGGCATGTAGTTCCCAGGGATATATCTTGGTCCTTTTTTTATATATTGGTACTACATTGGCTTTCCTCCAATCATCTGGTATCGTACCGGTCAGAAAACCACTCTTAAAGATTAGGTACAAGGGTCTCGCAATAACTTGGCTAAGTTCCTTAAGGACCCTCGGGTGTAAGCCATCTGGTCCCAGTGCCTTATTAGTGTTCAGTTTTTCAAGCCTATTCCTGATTTTATCCACAGTTAGCCATGAGGGTGCTTCCTGGGATGTGCCGTGAGTACCAGCTTTGTAGTTCAGAATAATTGAGCCCCCCGTTTCCTTTGTGAATACTGAGGAGGAAAATGTATTTAACACCTTCATCACTCTTTATGGGGCCAATATGATCTGGCCTCCCTCTTACTGTTTATATACTTATAGAATTCCTTGGGATTCTTTTTACTTTCCTCAGCTATGCGTCTTTCATGTTCTACCTTAGCTGCTCTGATTGCACCTTTGCATTCCTTATTGCGTGTTTTATAAATATGAAAATCTGACAGTGACCCCTCAGCCTTGTATTTTTTGAAGGCCTTCTCCTTTGCTTTTATGTGTGCCTTTACGTCGGAGTTAAGCCATCCTGGTCTTTGATTAGCTCTTTTAAATTTATTTCCCGTAGGGATACATTGGCTAATATCTTTCATTAGTATGTTCTTATAACACTCCCATTTTTCCTCTACGTTCATTGTTCCTAAAATTTTATCCCAGCTGACCTTCCAGCAAGGAGCATAGTTTATGGGAGTTGGCTCTCTTAAAATTCAGTGTCTTTGTATTCCCCTTAGGTTTCCTGTTTGTGTAATTTATACTGAAACGAATTGACCTGTGATCGCTATTTCCTAGATTGCCCCCTACTTCCACGTCTGTGATCAGGTCTGTGTTGTTAGTAATCAGAAGGTCTAATAATGCCTTTTGTCTTGTTGGTGCATTTACCATCTGACCCATGAAATTGTCCTGCAGGCCATTTAGGAAATTTCGAGTCTTAGCTGAATGTGCAGTACCTTCCTCCCAGTCAATATCTGGATAATTAAAATCCCCCATTATAATGACACTTCCCATCCTTGCCGCTATTCCAATTTGCGATAGGAGGTTCGACTCCCCCTGCTCCCTCTGATTAGGGGACCTATAGCATATTCCCAGCATTACTTTCCCCCTGGTATCTTCCCTTTGTAGCTCTACCCATAAGGCTTCAACTTCCTCACCAGATCCACTAGTAATGTCATCTCTCACATTTGTCTTTTTTTATATACAGGCATACCTCATCCCCTTTTTTGCCCTCCCTATCTCTGCGATATAGGGAATACCCCGGAATGGTAGCCAGCCAATCATGTGAGCTGTTTTCCCACAAAATCAAATTCCTCCTTGTACTGTAGCAACTCTAGTTCTCCAATCTTGTCTGCCAGACTCCTGGCATTAATGAACAAGCCACATACTTTTGTCTGGACGCCTACTGTTTCCTTGCTGGGTAATCCTCATTTGCATATAGGACTTGTTACACTACTTGTCTCGGATTTAAATTCTATATTCGTCCTGCCACTCCTGCCCCCAATACCCCTGAACTCTGTTCTTACTGGCTATAACTTAGTCTGGACCCTCCCCCCCGTTGCCTAGTTTAAAAGCCCCTCTAACTTTTCGGCCATCCTTATTCCCAGCCGGTCTGCACCTTCCCCGTTTAGGTGCAGCCCATCCTTTCTATAGAGCTCGTAACCGATTGAAAAATCGGCCCAGTTCTCCAGGAGTCCAAAACCCTCCTTTCTACACCAGCTCCTCAGCCACTTGTTGACTTCCCTAATCTCCCGCTGCCTCTCTGGTGTTTCTGAGACTACTACCTTGGAGGTCCTAATTCTTAATTTTGCTCCTAGGTCCCTAAAATCTTTTTTTTACGACACTCCACCTACCTCTAACTTTGTCATTGGAGCCAACATGCACTATGACAGCCGGGTCTTCCCCAGCCCCTCCCAGTAATCTGTCCACCCGATCCGTGATGTTCCGAACCCGAGCGCCCGGTAAACAGCATACAGTTCGGTGCTTCAGGTCTTTGTGACAGATTGCCCTCTCTGTGTTTCTGAATTGAGTCCCCTACCACCACAATCTGTCTTACCTTTCCACTGGCTTCATCCCCACCCTCGCTGGAGGAGTTACTCCCCTGGCACCTAGGGGAGTAACTCTGCTCCAGCGATGCCGATTCCTGACTTGTTTCCGCAATATCACACAACGGGGCGTACCTATTGGAATGCTCCAGCCCAGGATCAGCCTCCCTGACTCTTTCCCTTCTACCCTTCCCAACTGTCACCCTACTACTCTGTTCTGGTGCCTGCACCTCTGTCTCCACCCGCCTCTGTGCTGGCCCCTGCCGGGTACGATCCCAGCTCTCCTTAAGTATGGAGAGTCATCTCAGTGTTGACAGTTGCTTCCTTAGATTCAGAACCTGGGCTTCCAGGGAAACAACGTTCTTACATTTTGTACAGCAGCATTCGTCCTCGATCTCATGATCAAGGAACGCATACATGTGACAGGATGTACACAGAGTCGCTTCTCCACACCCGCCGGGCATCGTACCTATTGATTTAGCGGGGACTGGGAATTATGCTCTATCCAATTACCTGGCTTCCTGCCTCTAATATTCTCAGTACACGTGTCCTCACAGCACCCATGCCACCCGCAGGTACTCAGAATATGCAGGTCAAGTACAGAAAAATACCTGCTGATCCTGCCAGAAACCTTAAGAACTTTTAATTTCTGTGGATTGTACTGAAGTCTCAGCCAACGTTATGGTCAGCTTTATAAGCCATCTTCTATGAACTATACAACCCATCCTCCTTTTGTAATGTAGATGTAAAAGGCATTTGTAGCCCAAATCAGTAGAGCAGAAATCTTAACACACAATAAGTATGTTACCTACAAGATCACTAGGTGACAAAGGCAGCAAAAAATAAAAAAATAAAAGCCATCACTAATTTCCTTTTAGGTTTTATTTTTCTTTTTTGTGCGTTTGTCTGGAATTAAAGCAGAACTCCGGGATTTTCAAAAAATCCCTCATTAGTACACCTCCCTACACTAAACAGTTATTACATTTTTGAAATTCCTTACCATTGAAGAGATATGTCCAATCTAATTTACAGGAAGTGAGTTCTCTCGTTCAAATGATGCACTATGTAGTATTCAATGTTAGCTCTGTTAGAAGAGTGATTGCATCATATCCCTCCCCTCTCTTTATAGTGCATTTCCCATCAGTCCTTGCAGATTGCAATGAATGTGGGGGATACACCAGCCTGTGAATGTAAATGTGAACAAGCCCACTTCAACATAAATCACACCCCTCATTCTGCAGCCAGGCCCACTAACCAGTGGCACACAACACAGCAGGATAGATTACAGTCTTATAAATGCAAAAACACATTCTCTCCCCTCCAGCCACTAGGAGATAAACATATTGCCCTTACTTTTTGTAATTATTACTGATCTGTACACACATCCCATAATGATATATTATACACACTGTACTCTGCTGTAATTGAGTATTAGAAATATTCCTCTTCCTGCTGTAGATTTGATATCTTTCTAAACAGCAATCAGTGACCACCTGTGTAGCCATGCCACCACCTGTGCAGCCATGCCACCACCTGTGCAGCCATGCCAGCACCTGTGTAGAGCGGAACCATTTTCAGAAATCGGATGACACAGCAGGGATCTCAGGCTGTGACAGTATTGTATGTGAATCACAGATCAGTGTAATGTCCCGCTTCTTGCCGGCATTGGAACAGTGCGCTGTAAATCACAATGCCAGTGGGCGGGATGTTACACGGATCTGTGATTACACATACAATACGGTCACAGCCAGAGATCTTTGTTGTGTCATCTGATGCTTTCTGATAAGTATCCCGCTCTGCATAGAGCTAGTGGGCAGTGGCAGCTTTGTTTTGCAGGTTGTTTTTTTTTTGCTAACGGGGGGGCGGACTTGACAACCACTTTAAGTTTTAACATGCATTCTAAAAACCAACAGGTTGTCCAAAAGGGACAATACTAATGCAATTCCATGTGTAGCTTGATCACGAGCATCCTAAATACCAAGCTTAATCTACACTATGAAGATTTTAAAAAGGCAAATCACAGCAGATTTTGGCTTCTGTGAATATGAAACAGAAGGTTTGTTCATGTGATATTCTTACCTGGTGCGCAACTGTCAACCAGGGCTCCCAGAGCTTTCCCATCCTGCCAGTTATGGCTGAAATTGGTAATTGGCAAATAAGGGATCTTATTCTGAATCCAGCCAAGAAGCCTCTGTTTTGGGGTCTGATTTTTTGTCTCTTCATCACCTTCATCCTCCCAAACGGGCATAGAGATAGAGTAGTGCAAAATGAGGGTCCAGATAAGACCTAGGATCAGTTTCAGGTTTCCATCCACGATAGCTTTACTGTCTGGAATAAAAAGCAGAAGGCATTAGAGAATATTGGTAGACATCAAAAACATTGAGTGTTTAATATAAATTATACAAAATCTGCGACTGGCTGGAGCCGGTTGACTAAAATGAGAATCCATTGCAAAGCAGCTTACTAGGGCCTGAAAATAATTTAAGTCATGGTCATTTGCCAGATCATTTTAGAAGAAGAGGGGGGTGAATATTTTAAGTTTTTTTCCCCCAACATAAACTGGATTACTCACTTCTATTCAAGCCTGATATACAGTTGTATGCTAAAGTTTAGGGACCCCTGACAATTTCCATGATTGTTATTTATAAATATTTGGGTGTCAGCAATTTCATTTTGATCTATCAAATAACTGAAGGACACAATAATATTTGAGTAGTGAAATTAGGTTTATTGGATTAACAGAAAATGCGCAATATGCATCAAAACGAAAACTAGACAGGCGCATAAATTTGGGCACTCCAACAGAAAAATCACATCAATATTTAGTAGAGTCTCCTTTAGCAGAAATAACAGCCTCTAGACCAGGGATAAGCAATTAGCGGACCTCCAGCTGTAAAACTACAAATTCCATCATGCCTCTGGGTGTCATGCTTGTGGCTGTCAGAGTCTTGCTATGATTCATGGGACTTGTAGTTCTGAAACATCTGGGAGGTCCGCCAATTGCATATACCTGCTGTAGACACTTTCTATAGCCTGTAATGATTGTCTGGATTCTGATGAATGTATTTTGGACCATTCCTCCTTACAAAACATCTCCAGTTCAGTTAGGTTTGATGGTTGCCCGAGTAGATTTTGAGCAGCGTTTTGGGTCGTTGTCTTGTTGAAATATCCAGCAACATTATTCTCAAGAATCTGCTGATATTGAGTGGAATCCATGTGACCCTCAACTTTAACCAGATTCCCAGTACCAGCACTGGCCACAGCCCCACAGCATGATGAAACCTCCACCAAATTTTACTGTGGGTAGCAAGTGTTTTTCTTGGAATGCTGTGTTCTTTTGCATAATGCCCCTTGTTATGACCAAATAACTCAATCTTTGTTTCATCAGTACACAGCACCTTATTCCAAAATGAAGCTGGCTTGTCCAAATGTGCGTTTGCATACCTCAAGCGACTCAATTTGTGGCGTGTGTGCAGAAAAGGCTTCTTTCGCATCACTCTCCCATACAGCTTCTCCCTGTGCAAAGTGCGCTGAATTGTGACACCATCTGCAGCAAGTTGATGTTGTAGGTCTTTGGAGGTGGTCTGTGGGCTGTTTTTGACTGTTCTCACCATCCATCGCCTTTGCCTCTCCAATATGTTCTGTGGCTGCCACTTCTGGCCTCAACAAGAACTGTGCCTATGGTCTTCCATTTCCTCACCATGTTCCTTACAGTGGACACTGACAGCTTATATCTCTGCAATAACTTTTTGTAGCCTTCCCCTAAACCATAATGTAGAACAATCTTTGTTTTCAGGTCATTTGAGAGTTGTTTTGAGGCTCCCATGTTGCCACTCTTCAGAGGAGAGTCAAAGAGGACAACAACTTGCAATTGGCCACCTTAAATACTTTTTCTCATGATTGGATGCACCCATCTATGAAGTTCAAGGCTTAATGAGCTCACCAAACCAGTTGTGTTCCAATTAATCAGTGCCAAGTAGTTACAGGTATTCAAATCAACAAAAATGACAAGGGTACCCAAATGTATGCACCTGTCTAATTTCGTTTTGACGCATATTGCGCATTTTCTGTTAATCCAATAAACCTCACTTCATTACTAAAATATTACTGTATCCTTCAGTTATTTGATCGATCAAAATGAAATTACTGATCCAAACACCCAAATATTTATAAATGACAATCATGGAAATTGTCAGGGCTTCCTAAAACTTTAGCATACAACTGTATAAACACACATACACACACAAAAAAAAAAATTGTATGTATAGACAACAGGAAGTGAGAGGAAATCTACCCCTAGGAAGGGAAAATGACTCCTGTAAGTTATTATGGTAAAAAGGTGTCTCCACTGAAAATTTATCACCAATCCTTGTTTCCACAACAACCCAAAATTTTCAAAATCCAACTGTCATTGGGACAGAAAGCGAGATGAAATCTTATGACCAGGGGCTCAGACAGCAAAATAAACATTACAGGGGTATTAACCCTTCCCTATGCTATCCAAAAAGCTTAAAAATAATTTTGGCCGAAGCTACACTTAAAAAATGTACCTGTTCCGACTTACAAACAAATTTGACTTAAGAACAAACCTACAGACCCCTATCTTGTTTGTAACCTGGGGACTGCCTGTATACATCTCAAGATAGAATTCAACACTGCCACAAATTTGTGGCAAGTTACCCTTGCTTGTGAAAATTGCAGCAAGTTAACAGACAAGTCCCTATTTGTAGAAAATTTGCGTGGCAAGTCTTGCCAAGAGCAAAGTTGCAGTGGTCAGTCTACAGCAAGAGCTCTGCAAGACTACATCAAGAAAATTTGGCAACTGTTACCCCTGTGGTGGGATGACTATTACAAAACGTAACTGAACCAAAACATGCATCCGACTTGCAGAATGTTTGTTTGCAAGAAAGTTGATCAGGAGTCATGCAATGCGAACTTGCCATTGTGCGAGAGAGAGAGAGAGAGAGAGAGAGAGAGAGAGAGAGAGAGAGAGAGAGAGAGAGAGAGAGAGAGAGAGAGAGAGAGAGAGAGATAGATATTATATATATATATATATATATATATATATAAATATATATATTATTATATATAAACATATACACATAACAGCAACCAGAATTGCATCTATTGGTTTATCCTAAGAGACCTTTCACACTGGGGCCGCCCGTGCGTCAGGGGTAAAGCGCTGCTAAAACTGTTTAAACTGCACTTTTCGTCTGCTAGCGGAGCACTTTTAACCCCCAAGAAGGGGGTTAAGAAGGGGGTTAAAAGTGCCCGTGTGGCAGCACTTCTTAAGTGCTTTTCAGGCACTTAGGAAACACTGCCCATTCATACCAATGGGCAGGGGCAGTTTGAGAGCAATCGCCCCAAAGATGCTGCTTGCAGGACGGTTTTCTAATGTCCCGCAAGCTCACCGCCCCAGTGTGAAAACGCTCGGGCTTTCACACTGGGGAGGCAGTTTACAGGTGTTCTTTCTAGCGCTAAACCACCTGAAAACTGCCTCAGTGTGAAAGGGGTTTTAGGCACATAAAACTACACATAAATAAAATTTGCCTTCTAATACAGAAATCCCCAGAAACAAGAACTTAAAGTGGAGGTCCACCCAGGACGGAAAAAATGAAAAGTCAGCAGCTACACATACAGTAGCTGCTGACTTTTAATAATAGGACACTTACCTGTCCTGGGAGTCCAGCGATGTCGGCACCCGCCGATCTTCGGATCGGGGGTCGGGTGCAGCCGCGTCCATTGCGGGTAAGGGAACCCGGAAGTGTAGCATTACAGATTCACGCCGGGCACCTTACTGCGCATGCGCGAGGCTCCGCTGCCCTCTGCTATTGGCCAGGCGGCCAGTAGCAGAGCGAGGATGGAGGGAGGAGCCGGGCTGCTGACGTCAGCGGTCGCCGGCCCGAGCTTCAGGATGTGTGGAAAAGGCAGGGAGTAATCCAATCAGTGGAAGTTCCACTTTGGGTGGAACTCCGCTTTAAACACGGAAAACAAAAAATGTAATATTTTAGCAACTCATCAGTACTTCAATGTGGTGGCTTAAACATGTCATACTTACCTGCTCTCTGTGCAAGGGTTTTGCAAAGAGCAGCCCCGATCCTCCTTTTCTGTAGTGCCCCGGAGGTGCACCTGGCACTCCATCGGATGCCCCCACGGAGAGACACTTTCCATGGGGGCACCCATGCAGGCACGCTCATGAGTCCCGCTGCTGCGTCCATTGACACCGACAGCAGGACTCAGCCCCGCCCCCTTGTCACTGGATTTGATTGACAGAAGCAGGAGCCAATAGCTACCACTGCCATCAATCTATACAATGAGGACCCGAGGCAGCGGCTGGAGCCGCTGGGCTGGTGCTCATCGCTGGAATGAGCGAGTTCAGGTAAGAAAAAAAAAGGGGGGGGGTTTGGAGGGACAGCTGAATCACAGAATGTTTTTCACCTCAATGCATAGAATGCATTAAGGTGAAAAACCATGAGACTTTACAACCCCTTTAGTTTTCTTTTTAAGGTCCCCCCCCCCATTATATTCACTTAACAATTCTGCTGGTAACACACTTCCTATCCCTGCGTGGCTACATTCACTCCCTCACTGTATCAATGAAGACAGCTATGGTTGTCATCCAGCCTGAAAAAAAATGAATGCAGCCACCACAGCCAAGTACTGATAAGCTGCAATATATAACATTTTTGTACTTTAGATTAGTTATCCTCTAACTGGAAATCCAGCCAAACATTGTTTGTTTCTCCAATTCTGGATAGAATGAGGAAAGGTTATGAGCTCAGTTAAGGTTTTAATGCGGTCCTCACTGGGGCAGATTTTCTTTCACTTCCTGCTTTGGGGACAACTCAATATATCAACCACTACCTTGCTAAAGAAGCTGAGGGTAAAGGTGATTGACTGGCCAAGCATGTCTCCAGACCTAAACCCTATTGAGCATCTGTGGGGCATCCTCAAATGGAAGGTGGAGGAGCTCAACGTCTCCAACATCCACCAGCTTCGAGATGTCATCTTGGAGGAGTGGAAGAGGACTCCAGTGGCAACCTGTGACGCTCTGGTGAACTCCATGCCCAAGAGGGTTAAGGCAGTGTCGGAAAAGAATGGTGGCCACACAAACTATTGACAATTTGGGTCCAATTTGGACATTTTCACTTAGGGGTGTACTCACTTTTGTTGCCAGCGGTTCCGACATTAATGGCTGTGTGTTGAGTTATTTTGAGAGGACAGCAAATTTACACTGTTATACAAGCTGTACACTCACTACTTTACATTGTAGCAAAGTGTAATTTCTTCAGTGTTGTCACATGAAAAGATATAAAATATTTACAAAAATGTGAGGGGGTGTACTCACTTTTGTGAGATACTGTAAACTATCCAAACAAGAATATTCAAGGATATTTATTGAACTGATCAGAAGTGTGACAAAATTCCTCCACGGTCACTCAATTGAGGGCTCATTAAATCAAATGGATGCTGTTTTTTATTTTTATATACGGTAAATCAGTTTAGCCACAATAAATGATCAATTTGATGAATATAAGATTGTGTGAGTGGTCATCTTTAGTTGCTTAAAGAAAAAAAAGTGTTGTACATTTCTTAATGAACTGGTACTGTGCCATGGCAGGATCGCGTTGGCAAGCACAAAACCCCTCATATTTGTGCAAATGTCTGGCAAAGGGCACTGAAAAGACTGAGTGGAAAACCAGAAAAAGCCCAAGGGTGAACGTTTCTTTAGATATTTAAAAACACACGCATTTCATAAAGCTGCATAAATGAACAGTCTGCCCAGTAGATTTCATGGGATCATATTCATAGGACAATATTAGTAATTTATAGCTTACTGGCAGAGATGTGGAAGTTGAGATTGATGACCGCACATGGAGTACACTGGTAAAGTGTACTGGTAAACTGAATAAAATCTTTTGTTAAAAAAAGTTTTGTGGTTTGAAAATGGTTCTACTAGGGTTCAGAAAAGAAGTTAAAGAGAAGAAGTAACAAATGGAAGAAGGAAAAAAGTTAGGCCTGCATTGGCCATCCCATTCCATACCCAGCTGTCAGACAGTCTGATAGGTGTGTGATACGGTTGGACTAATGCAAATAGAGATTAACTAAAACCAATAATTTTGTGGCCATGGTAAGTACCAGGCTGTTCACTCTCTGCTTACAATATCCAAATTGACAACAGATCGACAACTCCTAGGAATATGGCTGGAAGCGCCCAGTACAAACTTCTACCTCTCTAAAAAATTGTTTAAAATGTTTATTTAAAAAAAAAAAACACAACCTTTACAATAATTTTAAACAACATGTCATACTTACCTGTCCTGTGCAAGGGTTTTGCACAGAGAGGCCCCTATCCTCCTTTTCTGGGGTCTCCCAGAGGCACGCCTGGTTCCTCCTCTTTAACGGGTGCCCCCTCGGAGAGACAAATTCCGTGCAGGCACGCTCCAGAGTCTTGCGTCTATTGACACAGACAGCAGGACTCGGCCCGTCCCTTTTCACTAGATTTGATTGACAGCAGTGGGAGCCAGTGGCTCCCGCCTTCCGCTGCTATCAATCTACCCACTGTGGACCTGAGACAGAGGCGGGAGCTGCTGGGCTCGTCCTCGATGCTGAACAGATCAGGTTTGGGTAAGAAAAAGGGGGGTCTTGGGGGCAGCTGAAGCAAAGAAGGTTTTTCACCTTAATGCATTAAGGTGAAAAACCATGAGACTTTACAACCTTTAATCTTCTTTTTAAAAGGTCCTTTCCCCCTTTATTTTCACTTAGCAATTCTGCTGATAACACACTTTCTATCCCTGGGTGGCTACAGTCACTCCTTCATTGTATCAATTGATTATCAGTTAGAGCAGTGCTTTCCTTGTGCATTAAGCTGAAAAACCTTGACTTTACAACTCCTTTAAGAACATTAGACACATTGCTTGTCTAACACGTTGTGAACAAAGGACGTCACTTCTTCAGGAGTTGAATAAGGATTTGTAATACGGTCCAGATGAAATAAAGAATGGCTGAATGGAGGGGGATTGAGGCCAGTGTGTCCTGTACATAGCGGTTGGCAGAAAAACCACAGTCTGCAGCAGGGGACTTGCTATCTGACACACCCTTAGACAGCCATCTTGCTTCCTTACACCTTAAAAGATAAGCATTTAAAAGTGAATCTTCTTAAAATATGTGAATTAATCCACATTGCTGGTTTAACATACTATTAGGGTTTAATGAATTTTGTGAGATAGAATTGTGTAAGATGACGTTAGGTTAAAATAAACTAAAAGGAGACCATGGTGAAGGATGTCTTTCATAAAGGTGTCATTATGTCAGGCACCATAACTCAAACAACTCTTACATTGTCCTACTCTCAGAAAACAAATTATAACATCAGGTATTTACATGGTAAAACATACACTATTAAACCTTAATTGCCAAGTGAAATGACGACATCTCATATAATATTGCAAACATTTAGTTCTAAAAGTGTAATTAAGGCTTTGTCGGAGCAAGAATGAATAGCCTGCATGCAAGATGAACATATGTGTCATAAGAAGATAAAAGTTTAATACATGTACAGCAGATAAAGGGCCCTGAAGGAATTCTGTCCTTGTAGTCCATCTCCAATTTTAAACTGCTTAAGTTTATCCTAGATACAGTTTCTATCCATTTATTCACCAATCAGATTAATTTAACATAAACCTGTCTCACATATAGACAAGTTAAATTAAGAATTATAAATATGCATAAGCAAAGCAATCGCACTGCGGTCATCAGGAAGCTGGTCCAGAACAGTGATATATGACATGAATGGATGCATGTAGACAGGAAGTGTCTACATTCCCACTTGGAACACCAAGTGCTGCATACAGCTACTCACAGAAGCAGGGACCGCCTGCGTCCAGCGGTGTACATTCATACTCGTGTGTTTGCTCAAGTATTGGTTTACAACCATGTGTGACCATCCATTTCGATTACGTGAAAACAGGAGTATGATACACCGTTTAGTACATTAAAATGTCATCAAGTTATGGTTTATTGGTTAAAGCTGTGTATTCCCCAAAAAAAAAAAAAAAAAAAAAAAAAAAAAAACAAACAAACACACACACATGCAAGGCAAAGGCATAATGAGCTAGTATGCACCGCTTACTAGCTCATTATGAAATGCATTCCTCAGAACGAAGCTCCGACAGGGCCGCACGGTCATCTAAGAGGGAGCTGGCATCTTCAGTCGGTGGATCCTTCCGGGTTCACGGCTCCAGCCACTCACAGCGTGCGGAAGCCAGTCTTTCCAGCAGACTTTCCGTCAAGGTCCGGCGCTATGCGCAAGGCCTTCGCCGGGACATCATGGCGCCTGCGCCGTCAGCACCTGCTTGCAGGGGGAATATTTCCTAAGCCGTACAGGTTTAGGAGATAGACATTTTACCTACAGGTAAGCCTTAATAGGCTTACCTGTAGGTAAAAATCTTTTTTTGGACATACCAACCGCTTTAATTTTAGTTTTAATTGACCAACAGGGAGGCATAGGATGTATGGCCAATCCAGACTTAAAAAAAAAAAAAAAAAAAAAATTAAGCTACTTTAGCGGTCTATAAAGTCACTACGACTTTTTTTTTTTTAAACATACAGTTTAGCTGACATTAATAGTCTCCAGAACATCAGTATTTGAACCAGAATGGTTTATTTTTCTGCAAACAGCATCACAGAACAGAACAAATAACAGAAGAGCAATGGTGCTCGGCTGTTTACATAAAGAAATAATAGTTTGCAATAACTTCCTCTGCTTGGATGAACAAAACATGATTCAAAGCTGTTTGTATATTGTGACTTGGAAGCCACCTCTTACCAACCATCATCATTTTAGTCTGGCTACTCCTTGCTAATGGCACCTACAGATCCTTCCTGGGCTTTGAACTTACCCTAGAAGAGGAAGACATGCCAACACACAGCCAGAATGTTTGATTTTTTTGTTTTGGAGGAATGAGAGGGGGGTTCCATTATTAAATGAATACAAATGCTACTACACCAAGACCTAAGTGTCAAAGTTTACCTTTGGTTTCCTTTATTTATACAGCACTTTTGAAATGTGTTGGGTAAGGACTTCGATGCAGTGGTTTCAAGGAAAGAGCTCACCATGTAATTGCTTTGAAGTGAGCTTTTACCCAAAAAAAAAAAAAAAAAAAAAAAAAAAGAAACTAACTTGACGCTTGAAGGTTGTTCAATTCCACTTCCGAAACAGTAAGATAATTTAAGAGCAGATAAAAATTTAGATTTCGAGTCAACACTTTTTACATAAAAGGAGAACAAGCAAATTACGCGTTCCTTAAGCTCCAAAGTGTATTGGTTCTAGCAGGCGAAACCTCGACAAGTACTGGACAGTTCTTCTGACAGAACCCCTTCCAGACAAGCCCTACCAGAGGCAAATCCAGCATCTAGACTTTCCAGTTTCCACCCCAATCCCAACGAGGGGAAAAAAAAAAAAAACACATTTTAAAAACTACCTGTCTTCACTAGTCTGACGCTTTCCCAATTTACACTTCTCAATCCTGGGCCCCTTAGTGATGCAGATTGTTTTATTTATAGCACTTCTGTGTCCAATAATGGCCGTCAAAATACCACGGGAACCCCATATCTAATTTGGCACAGGCTTTCCCAAAATGGCACCCAGAGCCCATAGCAGAGGACATTAGTTCCATACTGAAAAGGGGAAGTAACCTGATGATCACATGAATGCTGTATCACTTCCCAATACTACCAACCTAAAAAAAGGGATCACTGAGGGAAAGACCAGTCCTGCATTGAACAGAAGCCTTGACCCATGCTCCTGTAATCCTGCTCATCTCATCTTGGGCTCCAGATACTCTGACTGACAGAAAAGTCAGAGTATGCACTCCATGACCACAAGCTGAAGATTTAAAGCATTCCTAGTGCTCCGTTCTGTTTGCTGGTCAGCCAATTAATGAAAAGTGAGTTTTTTGGTTGCATATGTTAGCAAAGCCACACCGAGAGCTGCCAATCACATGTAACATGTACATCAATAACCACCGTTAACCAAAAAGGATGATTCAGAGACTACTAGGACAGCAGTACATGCATATGACAATTTCAAAGTAAGCAAAGTCCTAATGGCAGTCCTATCAGGAGTGTGCTCTAGGCCACACAATAAGAAACTTGCCAAGAACAAGTCAGAAGGAACATTTTAATATTAGCACCATTATGTTGACAAGTTGTACATCTCTAATCAGCAGGAATTTTTTGGTCTTAATACAGATCATAGCATCAGGTTACCTCCTGGTAATAATAGGCCTCATTATGGCATCTTTTACAAGTAAAGCGATGACACCTAAAATAGAGTAGGAGCCTTAAAATATGTAATTATACCCATGTCAGAGCGTGTATGACTAATCTATTGTAAGTATAGCATTATTTAATGTGAAACAGGAACCCAAAAAAGAACAATAACAATGTATTATAGGTTTTACAGTTCAGCTTTCATGGGGAAACATGTTCCTGGTGGAAGATTTTTTTTTTTTTTTTACTGTAGGGACTGGATATCTCAGTAGTTACTGAAATATTAGGAGCCTAGAGCCTGGTGGAGGTCCAGTGGGCCAGATACAATATTGTTTCTGTGGTAAGCCAGAAGGGCAGTGCAATTGTTCAAAGCTGTACACGGACCTGTCACTCTATAGGTCAGGGATGTCATTTTTTTTTTTTTTTTAGAAGGTGGTCCTTGTACAAAGGGGTACTTTCGACTTGACATTTTGGATATTATGTAACAATAACAAGAAAAAACCCAAGGACAAAGTGTAATTTATTACGATATGAATGTTATCTAATCAGTATGTGCGAGACTGTACCCATATTAATGTATAAAATTCCGAGGATGAGATAAAATCCACAGTAGCGAAATGAACATTTTCTACGGTATTACTCCGGATAATAATGGTCCTCCATTGGACTACGATACTAGACA
>BLSH010024910.1:1118750-1128949 GCA_018402905.1 Glandirana rugosa | reverse complement strand
CCCCCCCCCCCCCCCCCCCCCAACAATGCCTTTATCTGCTTTTCTCACCAGATGGACATTGCCTACTTTGTTTGGGTATCATCCAGGTTCAGCAATCCTTTCTGGGCTAAAATACTGACTCAGGGATGGCACACAAATGTAAGTCAAAGCCTGTGCAGTTTGCAAACATCTGACAAAGATCAGCCCCCTGCTGCAGGTAACATCTCATCTTGTGACTTGCTAGTGAATCATGCTGTGATTCAGTCTGAACAAGGCAAAAAGAGGAGACTGAGGAAATGCTTCCTCCTACTTGCAACAGATTAATCTCATGCTAGGCAAAGTCACTAACTGGAGCTCAAAGACTGCTTTTTAATGATAAAAGGTGGAGATTTTTTTGAACAATAATATTGTTGCTGTATATTGTGACACATCACATTTTTGTAAAAATTACTGAGAGGTTCACCTTAAATGATTTCTAATGCAATAGAGATTGGACAAATCAGAAAATTGCTGATTACTTTCAATGGTGCCATTTAAAGCTCCTCAAATTCACTACTGCCATTACCAGCCTAGCTGGTTTGACTTTTTGTTAACAGCACAGAATCCAATGCCTGACCACAATCCTTGAACTCTCATTTCAGTTTCTTTCAGTGGTATGTCTCCCAGGGGCAAAGTACATATAGTATTTGTCACTTCTTACACACATCTAGCAATGAGGTTGAATAGGACGCCTTTCCTTCTCCTACAGCCCTCCAAAAGTTTACTAGCAAGGAGATGGCAGCTTGTAAACAGGCACTTATCTCTGCACCATGCACTTGCCCAAGACAAGCAATGGCAAGAGGAATGCAGAAGGATGGCAGGGCATTTCTCTCGCCCCATCTTGCAACAGGAAGTGTTGCTACTGGCAGGATCTCTAAGAATTCACACAAAATTTCACTCATGAAAACTGTACACACTGAATCATGCTGTCTAGCATCAAACAGATTTGAGGTTTACACACTTTATGTAAGTGAAAAAATAAAGTCCAACTCCAGTCAACATTTTTTTAAGCAATTACAGCAACAGTGTTTTTTGCAAAAAATTTTCTGAAACCTGAATAAAACGGACCGTTGTAAGCACCTTCGGCAGTGTTCTATGGTTTGTACCAAGTCCCCTGCCTGTTACTTTTGCTGGACAGCTTGGTCTGTACATGTGGAAAAAATGATAAAGGCATATCAAAAAATAATATGGAGTAGTTTTCTCTATAATGGTCCTTTAACAAAATGAAACCTACAATATCAAAGAGTAAGGTCCCCTTTAGGTACATGTTACATCCGCATTTAGGGTGATACATGTAATATGTTCCCCAGAGAACCCCTCCCCTGTGACAGCATGCAGAGGTTCTTCTCCGCACAGCCTCTGTCACATTTAAAAATCAACGCAGCTGCTCAGTGCCCTACCTGCAGAGCTGCATCATTTTTTCACAGAGATCTGTGAATGAACAAACTACAAATCCCACCTTCCACCGCGGCAGACGGACTTGTAGTTACCAATGGCCCATGTGTGTGGTAATCAGCGCACTCTTAGTTCAAGTGAGAGTAAACACTCAGGCATGAATTTTACCTATAGATAAGGCTATAAGGCTTACCTATAGGTACTGTGAATATCTTCTAAATGTGTGCGGTTTCGATTTTGACTGTAGATGCAGCCAACGACGTCACCGGCGCATGAGCTCTGAAGGAGCATGCTCGTGCTGTTGCTTCAGAGTCCCATGCAATAAACGGCAGCTCCTATGCGCATGTGCAGGAGTGTTGTCATCTCAGCTCCGGCCACTCACACTGGCAGAGTCTGCAAACCCAGAAGGAAGACTGGGTGAAGTTGGAACCACCTTCAGCGGGTGACAGCGCGCCGCTCGAGGGGAAGCCTTCGTTCTAAAGCAAGTTTCACATAATGGGCTAGTATGTGATGCATACTAGCACATTATGACATTGCCTTGCAGGTTAAAAAAAAAAAAAAAAAAGCCAGTGCTTTACTACAGCCTTCACTGACATTTTCACCAATGTTCTAACTGAACGTCTGTACAGAGGTACGAGCAGAAATCTGGAGGATGTGTCTGCAAGAGCCTGACATTGCGCCCACGCACCACTGATCGAGGGTGAAATGCTTTGCAGGCTTCTGTGGCCTTTATGCACACGGTGCACAATTTTAATCAATATAATTTGTATTTCTTTATTAAAACAAATGGTCAGTGCATATCAAACTGTTAAATCATTATGTACCAGCCGGCCAGAAACCACAGAACATTACATATTACAAATAGAACATACAATGAAAAGCTGACCGTAACTGCAGAGGCGGCCAGTTATTGACATAAGATTTATTGAAAATGTGGACTTTGATGTCCTCAAACTTAAGTGTTGCAGACATGGCTGTAAACTGGTATTGTTCCAGGTTTTATTGGATTTATGTTCAGATTTAGCCTTTTCCCCCAATTTGTTGTACGTTTCCCAGAACATGTTCATAAATTAAAGTCAGATGATCACACAAGGCCAGAGGGAAGGAAGAAAATGAAACAAATCTGTATCAGGGGATTCAAACAACATGGCAAGAGCTGCTGTACATGATCTCTGATGAATGCAACTGTAGCCATCCAGTCACTATAAAAAGAAAAAAAAAAAAAAAAAAGGGGGAATATTGTAATTCCCTTTGGCCTAATTATTGTCGGAAGTCATTTTTCAGATACACTGTAGCTCTGAAGTGTCACTGCATTCTTTCAGGAAGCCCTTAATGCTTTTGGAATACCACATGAGGTGGTTCCCAGTAAAAGGAATGGCATAGGCCGGCCAGACGGATTTGCCCGGTGAAGCAGGGATATAAAATAATGAATCCTAAAAATAGCAAAAAACTGTGCAACCAAAACCTTGAAAAAGGATTAAAGTGCATGTGCAGAAAATAAATAGAAAGAGAAAACTCCACAACCTAAATAAAGTGACCACAAATCGATTGCAATAGAAGTAAAAATAAAAAAAATAACAAATATTACATTTGAATCAATTCAATCTATAACACATTTGAAGTGCCAATAACATCCCACCTAGCAAATTCATATAAAAAAAAAAGTGCACAAAAGCGGTCAGCAGACTTCATTTAGTGCAATAATAGCATACTGTGCAAAGTGCGTAACAGAAAATCCAGTATTGTCCTGTATCTGATCCTCCAAAAGCAGTCCACTGAAGAGGATAAGAATTAAAGCCTCCTCCACCGAGTGCAGGAATGATAGAGGACAGTTCCGATGTCACCACACACTCTTAATTAAGGAACTCCTACCAGAGTTCGTTGTTTACCCATCTCTAGGCAAACTACATCAGCTAGTAGATAGCCTCTGCAGGTATACACAAAGGAGAGCGGGGCAGCGCTGGCTTCTGAATACTCCGTACATTCCACTCAATAGAATTCGAAAGCAGCTCAGTAATATGGAAGAGAAAAGGCTCCATATAGTATAATACCGTTTGCATTTAGTATAATAAAAAAGGGCCGATTGGCTACTTACATTCCAATAAAAATCAATGCGCATATAATCGTAATCAAATAAGCCGGCTGTCCCGTAGTTAGCCTGTGCGCCCGTTCTTGCGTAGAACCGCCCGACATGTTTCGTCATAACTGACGTCATGAAAGGGTACGGGCAACGCACTGACACGTCGCGCATATATAGAAGGAATAGAAAACCAAGCCTCGTTTTCGCATAGCGGCCATCTTACCACTGACGGCTGATAATCTATGGAAGTACATTGCAGCCATATTTGCGGCGGCGGTGACCAAAACAGAGGACAAAAAAAGGACAAAAGCACCCACAATGAATGGTGCAACATTAAAAAATGTGCCCATATCGAAAGATTGTTTATAAAGGGGGACATCCCACAAGGGGAAAATCCACTAATATGGGTATATATGTAAAAACGGCCTGCACATCCAAATCACAGGTCGCAGGAATAGATGCTGTCTATATAAAGATATATGGAAAACAAAGCTTGGTCTACCACATTGGGTAAAACATATCTCAATCAACTTGAGGCCTCGTAATATCTATACCACTATACAGCAAGCCATGTGAAAAAATATAAAAATAAAAATTATAGAATAATTAAAATTAAAATGTAAACATACAAGATCAAGATTAAAATATAGGCTCAATGGATACCAATTTGTTCACAGTATAAAAGAGGGATCTTAAGGAATATAAATAGTGGGTTAACTGTCAAATATAAGAACAAATGGGCAATTTAGGGTGATTCTTATTGGGAGGGTATATTAACCCCACTAAGAGTCAAAACCTAAAACAAACTATTATGTAAGAGACTCCCTTTTTATAGAACCCCCGTCATGAACATCCCGATAATGTCTTGACACCGGGTGGTCCCTAAAGCCCCTTCTGATATTCCCCAAATGCTCATTAAGGCGAACAGATAGAGGGCGTGTAGTCCGTCCTATATATTGTAACCCGCAAGGACATGTTAGGAGGTACACCACATTGTTAGTAGAACACGTTATGAAGGGCTTGATGTTAAATGTCCTAGAATTACTATAGGAAGAGAATTGGGTCTTTTTTTTTATCCCTAATGGCAGTCAGGGAGCAAACTGAACATTTATTACATTTGTAAAAGCCAAACATATTCTGAAAAAACATCAGTGTCTGATTGGGTGGATCACATACATTTACAGCTACTCCGCTTCTCAAATTCGGGACCCCCCTATACACTACCTGAGGTTGCTCAGGTAGGACTGGGCCTAACACATGATCTCCCTTGACTATGTGCCAATGTTTTTTAGAAGTTTTTTTTAATTAAATAATGTTGCTGTGAATATGTAGTTACAAATGGTATGCCTAAATCTTTATTTCTGATATTAATGTTCGAGGGTTCGTTGGATGCGAATCGATCTTCTAAGAGGGATCCTCTATCCATAACTCTCACACTTTGGACTATTTCTTTCAAGTCATCAGGGTGATACCCCTTCTGGAGGAATCTATCTGTAAGTACAGAGGCCTGTGAGTCAAAAGCCTCTATCTTACTACAATTCCGATAGAGGTGTATATACTGGCTTTTTGGGACTGAATCCAACCAAGGTCTATGATGACAACTTTCTTTAGGCATAAAAATTCCTGTCCGTTGGTTTAAAGTGCGTTGACGTTACAAATTCGTTATTTTCTATATTAATCGTAAGATCTAGAAAATGGATGCTCTCTTGACTAGCCTCATAATTGAATCTGATGCCTATATCATTGGTGTTCAATGTTGTCATGTAAGCCTCTAATGCCTCAAGTGTGCCATCCCATAGGAGGAGGACGTCGTCTATATAGCGTGTCCAGAGGACCACCTCTGGTCTTCTATGGGCACAGACTACGTCCTCCTCCCACTTAGCCATGATAAAATTAGTGAGGCTGGGGCAAATTTTGCCCCCATAGCTACGCCTCTGTTCTGAAGAAAAAATTGCCCTCTGTACCAGAAGTAATTCCGCTTGGTAGCGAAATTTAGTAGCTCCATAATGAACCACCTCTGTTCACTACAAAGTGAGGGATCCTGTTCTAGATAATATCTAACAGATTATATGCCACATTGATGAGGGATCACTGTATACAGGGAAGTGACATTGGCTGTGACTAGCCACATTCCCTCCCTGTATACAGTGTGTAATAATAAATTGTGTGTCTACTATCTTTCAAATAGGAGGGTATCGACTGGACTAGCGGTTGGAAATAAGTCAACATACCTCCCAACTCTCGAGGTGATGGAGTCGATACCGCTGACAATTGGTCTGCCCGGAGGATGGATCGGGTCTTTATGAACCTTTGGAAGATAGTATATTATTGAGGTACGTGGGGCCACTGGAACAATACAATTCCGTTCTTTCTGATTTATGATCCCTTTCTGAAAGCCCTTATTTAAAAGAGCTACTAATTCCTTTTTATATCTGTTGTGTGGGTCACTATTGAGAGGAGTATAGGTAGTCTGATCACCTACTATGCGATCTAATTCCTTCAAATAATCCTGTTTAGCAAGAACAACTATTCCACCACCTTTATCGGCGGGTCTAACTAGATCATCTTTATCATTACATAACTGGTTCAAACCATCTTCGAGATCTTTAGGCATTTTATTAGCAGATACTTTAATTCTTTCTAAATCCCGATGTAGAACGTCCCTGAACACTTTTAAAGGTGGGGCCAACCCTCCTGGGAGGTTGAAAAGAGATGAATTGGATAATTGGGAATTTTTAATGCCATAAGGAACTAATCTATTAGTAACGGGGTCTTAGGGCAACATATACCTTTTTATGCTTAATTTTCGGATATACTTATGGATGTCCATATATGTACGAAGTTTATCAAGTTTCATGAGAGGGGCAAAATTTCAGACCTTTATCTAGTAACTTCAGTTCTGGTTCGGAGAGTGTTTTACCACTGAAATTATATATTCCTTCCCCTAATGATCCCTCTTTCTTTTGTTTTTTGGACCTCCTCCCCCCTCTGACCCCCCTCTTGGTTCTATGGGGTACTTGTGATCGGGGGGGGGGGCCCTGGGAAAATCCCAAGAGGTGAAATTATCATAATGGTCTGGTTCATCATAGGGAGGATCCCATGAAGGTCTCCAGCCAGTAGCTTGTGTGGGGGGTCTATTATTCCCATAATATCTTCTCTCCCACCTAGGTGTTCCCCCATTGGGCGTATGGTACTGATTTTTCCTTTTCCCATAGCCTCTGTGATAATTAACTGCATTGAGTGTTCCCCTCTGACTTCTTCATATCTTGGATAAGGTTCCTGTAAAGCCTCAAACCTATTGGGAGTAGGAATACCATAACCTGACTGATGTGGTCTTGTAGAGAGATTTTGTTGACCATAGTTGTGCGGGTGAGCATGATTAAACCTTCGACCTGATCCCCTAGGGGCCATCTGGCCAGATGGTGGTCCATTATATAAATAATTCCTTGGATGTGGGCCTCTAAAAGGTCTGTGTGTGAACAACGGTCTGCGTTCCCTGCTCGGGGATCTGATAGACAGTCTCCTTGAACTAGGTGGGCCATTGTTGGTCACCTGTCCCACCAACCGATCAGTTCCCCCAGTGGGTCCAGCTACACCAACAGTATTAACAATTTCAATGGCCTGCAACTTACTTTGCCATTCAAAGACTGTAGCTGTCTTATAGTCATTTACAGCTCTCAAATATTTTTTCTTATTCTTTTGTTCAATTTCTTCTTTTTCCAAAATTTCCTTTAGAGTTGTTGATCTCTCTTTGTATTCCTCAGCATTGGAAAACGGAACAAGCTTGTCTTTAATACGTTTAATCTCAGTGTCTAACCGGGATAATTTCTTTTTTCTAGAGGAGATCAAAAATTCTAAGGATTTAACCCCTACGCGATTCCTGGGACTCCTGGGCACCATAGTTTCCCCTATATATTGTTCTAAAAATGCAATGTCCCAGAGTGTGTGTATTTCTGAGACCATTACATTTTTTTAACCTCATAAATAAACCACTTAAGTCGTCTGTTGGGGTATTTTTACCATCAAATACTCCTTCGGTGTTGACCACCCTAGAGGACCTATATTCAAATATGTCCATTGGGAAATTCCCTATTAGAAATCGGAATTAACCTTCAAAAGAAGCAGGTAAGTTATGGAAAGATCTAGTAATGTGGAGATACCGCACTAATGTAAGTGATAAGTATATGTAGTGTGGTTGCAGCAATTAATAGGATACCACCCAAAATGTAACATAAAATAGCAAAAAACTGCGCAACCAAAACCTTGAAAAAGGATTAAAGTGCATGTGCAGAAAATAAATAGAAAGAGAAAACTACACAACCTAAATAAATAAAGTGACCACAAATCGATTACAATAGAAGTAAAAATAAAAAATAACAAATTTGAATCAATTCAATCTATAAAACACATTTGAAGTGTCAATAACATCCCACTTAGCAAATTCATATAAAAAAGTGTACAAAAGTGGTCAGCAGACTTCATTTAGTGCAATAATAGCATACTGGCAGAACATGTCGGGCGGTTCTACGCATTGACGACATCGTGCCCCACGTGACCTGGAAGCACAGGCTAACTACGTGACAGCCGGCTTAATTGATTACTATTATATGCGCATTGATTTTTTATTGAAATGTAAGTAGCCAATCGGCCTTTTTTTATTATAATAAACACAAACGGTATTACACTATTTGGAGCCTTTTCTCTTCCATTTTACTGAGGTGCTTTTTGAATTCTATTGAGTGTAATGTACGGAGTATTCAGAAGCCAGTGCCGCCCCACTCTCCTTTGTGTATGCCTGCAGAGGCTATCTGCTAGCTGATGTAGTTTTACCAGAGTTAGTTGTTTACCTATCTCTAGGCAGAGTTCCTTAATTAAGAGTGTGTTGTGACACCAGAACGATCCTCTATCATTTCTGCACTCGGTGGAGGAGGCTTTAATTCGTATCCTCTACAGTGGACTGCTTTGGAAGGATTAGATACAGGAGAATACTGGATTTTCTGCTATGCACGTCTATGAACTTTGCACAGTATGCCATTATTGCACTAAATGAAGTCTGCTGACCACTTTTGTACACTTTTATATGAATTTGCTAGGTGGAATGTTATTGGCACTTCAAATGTGTTCTAGATTGAATTGATTCAAATTTGTTATATTTTTTATTTTTACTTCTATTGTAATCGATTTGTGGTCACTTTATTTAGGTTGTGTAGTTTTCTCTTTCTATTTATTTTCTGCACGTGCACTTTAATCCTTTTTCAAGGTTTTGGTTACGCAGTTTTTTGCTATTTTATGTTACATTTTGGGTGGCATCTTAATTGCTGCAACCACACTACATATACTTATCACTTACATTAGCGCAGTATTTCCACATTACATATAAAATAATGACCATTTACCTATCTCCACTGCACTAAAAGCAACACAACTAGGTCAAGACTGGTTAGTAACAGCTCAATGATGACATCATCTCTGTGATGCTTTCCATCAATCAGTAAGGTTCAGTTCTTACACTGTGCCAGGTTGAGCCTCACATTTTGCATTAGAAGTTGCATTAGGGCTGAGGGCCCTTGAAAGGAGTACTGAGACAGGGTGTGCATTTCAGAAGCTATGCACAGCATCCTGTTGGCCCCTCACACCAGCCATCCTCTGCCTGCATTGCATAGAGAAGCACAGATACAGTGATACCACTTGGACTGAAGAAATGAATGTAAAGAATAGGAAAGTTTGTATTTAAACATTTCCTTAGAATGCTGACGAGAGGAAAAAAGAAGGGGAAGACTAAATTTATGAAAATGAAAGCAGGTAAATAATGGATTCCAAGCAGAAGTAACGTGTCATCATTGAGTTCTTGACGAAGGAGGTGTGCAGGCTCTCCAAAAGCCACAGAAGACTACAGAATTCTTACAGAGTCCTATCATTGGTTGCTCTCGTCAATGGTGTAATCTCTGTATACATTCTGTATGTAGCCTTCTGTGGATGTCAGCCAGCCGGCACCCCTCAATCATCAAGAACTCAATGACGGTATGTCGCTCCTACTGGAATCCATTTACCTACAATAAAAAAAAAAAAAAAAAAAATTGTAAAAAAATAAAGAGAAGTTACTATAGAGGAAGGGTTACTCTTACAAAGGTTGTTAAAATTTTACATGTTGGTAATGTGTTCTGAGTTAGGCAGGCCATAGAAGGTGCAAGTTTCTTTCCTGCAACTACGGGTTGCAGGAAAGAAAATTTGCACGATTCCCCCCCATCAACACACAGTGCTGACAGAGGGATCCCTCCTGCCGAGCCATTGTCTGCTCCCGTGGTGGGGGAAGCTGCCCCCGCCGGAGGGC
Source organism: Glandirana rugosa (assembly GCA_018402905.1). Lineage (NCBI taxonomy): Eukaryota > Metazoa > Chordata > Amphibia > Anura > Ranidae > Glandirana > Glandirana rugosa. Next base: position 1,119,125 of record BLSH010024910.1, on the reverse strand, counting down.
AGACCGGGATTATTTATAGCGGCTAAAGCAGCCACTAGTGATAAATCACAAGTGAATTTGGCAGGCTGGATGTACCCAATTTGATCGATCAACTTGGTACATTCAGCCTGCCCACACATGGTTTGAATCTCAGCTGGTTCTATGGCCAGCCTTAGTCTATCAGCCAGGAAGTGTTGTCTAGGGCAAAACTACTTCAATGAATGGGAAACATGTACGAAGGTGAATGGGACTCAAAGCTTTAAAACCAATCTCCGTGCAAACATAAAGACAGACTCTACCCATTCCTCATTTTTTCCCCAACAAACCTTCCTTAAGCCTCTTTTAACTTACATGGATATCATGTCATATGGCACTGCATTGGCCGCCCCCGTCGAA
>BLSH010024910.1:1101146-1118740 GCA_018402905.1 Glandirana rugosa | reverse complement strand
CTCCGTGCAAACATAAAGACAGACTCTACCCATTCCTCATTTTTTCCCCAACAAACCTTCCTTAAGCCTCTTTTAACTTACATGGATATCATGTCATATGGCACTGCATTGAGTGTCTTTTACTGGGGGGGGGGGGGGACCTTTTATCAGAAAGAAAGAAAAGTGATGAAAGTAAACACACCTACACTATATCAACTGCTCTTCCTGTCAATATTCTACATGCATGCTATAGAACTGCATAGAGTGAACCGACATTTAATATAGAATGAAAGGCAAAACTTAATTTCATTTTGGATAGAGTAGGGGAGGGTTCTAACCCCTGACTTTTTTTTCCATCCGTGTCCTATTGGGGAGATTTCTCCTCACTTCTTGTCCGATAACCATACAGGAAGTGAGAGGTAATCCCACAAATGTAAAAAAAGGTATCCCTAGTTGTCACCAGGGTCACCAGAAGTAGTGTCCCCATTGGAAGATTTCCATTTTATTCCCGTTTTGGGGGACAACCCAAATATTAGGATTTTCTTTTACTTTCAGTGATATCGGTAAACACGGACAACTAGAGAGGGTGAATCTCCCTAATGGGGGCACAGGCAGCAAAAAAAAAAAAAAAAAAGTCTGGTATTATAATTCCTCTCCACTATCTAAGACTGAAAAAAAAAACAGGGGTTTCCCTTTAGTTAAACTTTAAGGTCTTGAACTTGAGTCTCCTTCATGTTTGAATTTCATTTCCTAACTCCCAGTCACTCGAAACTACAATTGCCTGCAATCTGTATGAATCGTACATGGACATTTATTTTGTTGTGCAGCACTCTAGGGAAGGAGTATGAGGTTTTTTAATAAATGTTAAAGAAATATTTGCTTTTAATACAAGATTAGTGTATTAAACACAAGTGGAATTACACTGCTTTAGAGCACAACAAACTAAAACGCTATTTAACCACTTCAGCCCAAAAAGGATTTAGCCCCATTCCTGACCAGAGCACTTTTTGCGATTCGGCACTGTGTCCCTTTAACTGACAATTGTGCGCTCGTGCCTCTCTGTACCCAAACTAAATTTGCGTCTTTTTTTCCCACAAATAGAGCTTACTTTTGGTGTAATCCATCTGCCCTTAGCTAAGCAGACCCTCTTGTCTGCATGCCTGAGCTGAGAAAACCCCTCCTCCCTTCCTGAAGACTCCTGGGATGTAGATCATCATTTTGGCCTTTGACAGAAAGCAGGAAAAGATGTAAAAAGAAGTAGTTTAAAACAAGTAAATATTATATACAGGCGGTCCCCAGGTTACAAACAAGATAGGGTCTGTAGGTTTGTTCTTAAGTTCAATTTGTTTGTAAGTCAGAACAGGTACATTTTTTTTTTTTAAGTGTAGCTTCAGCCAAAAAAACTATTTTAAAACTTTTTGGATAGCATAGGGAAGGGGTAACACCCCTCTAATGTTTGTTTTGCTGTCTGTTTCTGTTCAGAAGATTTCACCTCACTTCCTGTCCCAATGATAATTGGATTTTGAAAATTGTGGGTTGTTGAAACAAGGATTGGTGATAAAGCTTCAGTGGGGACACCTTTTTCCCATAATAACTCTTACATGAGTGAATTTCCCTTCCTATGGGTAGATTTCCTCTCACTTCCTGTTTACCTCTGTTTGTAACTAGGAGTCGTTTGTAAGTTGGATGTTTGTAACTAGGGGACTGCCTGTACTTTCCTATATATTTACTAATGATAGAAGCATAGGGATTAAAATAATGAATGTTGATAGAGAACATGAAGTTCTGCTTTAAGAACATTTTTAAATGAAACAGGTGTAAGGAATGTCCCTAATTGTTGATGCTACTAAAGTCCCTATATTATTAAAAATCAATGACATGATATAATTTTGACATAATGGCACCCTACAAATTTTTCTCGTGATCAGGTTACTTAAAGAGGAAGTAAACCCTGATGGGTTTTACTTCATCTTTATTACCCTGCAATGTAAAAGCATAATGGGCTAGTATGCATCGCATATTAGCCCATTATGTGGCACTTACCTGCATTGGAAACCCGCAATGTCCCCGCTGCAGACGGCATCCATCTTTTGCCCCTCTTCCTTCCGGGGGGCCACTGACTCCGGTTCTGTGATTTGCCGGAGTCGCGTGACCTCACTCCCGCGCATGTGCGCAGGAGCCGCCAATCGCGGCACGCTCTCAATGAAGAAACGGCATGGAGGCCATTTCTTCACTGTGCATGTGCCCGATGACGTGGGCACATGCGCGTACACTGTATATCTCCTAAACCATGCAGGTTTAGGAGATATAAGGCTTACCTGTAGGTTCCCTGCATTATAGGCTTACCTGTAGGGTAAAGTGGTTGTCAAGGGTTGACAACCACTTTAAAGGAAATCTTTTAATGGAGGGTACTTTAGAACTGGAGCAGCTCTGCCCTGCTTCTAGAGGAAACCCCTTAGAGGTACAAAAAGACGGGCATTAGCAAACATCTCGGTTACTTTTTGACGACATATAGAAATGTGTCAGGAATTAAAAATCATGACTTTTGAAGAAGTAGGGGTATACTTGATCATACTCAAGAGAAGCGCATTGCAACTTTTCCTGTATACATAGTAAGACATTTCCAGAAAAGTTCAGCATTTCTTTTGTGCATATTCATTGATGTCATCTGCAGCCATTTTCGATCGCTATACAGTCAGCTTGTTGTAGATTAGTAAAGACAGTAATTATTCTACTTAAATCTGAGCTTAATTTTAAAAATTTGTAGAAGACCCGCCTACATAAAATCTTGCTGGATTATTGTAAATCTCGATGTAATAATATCTATTAGACAGGATTATGGCAAGCTAATTTTGGGAGATTTAGGGTGATTATTACTGTTCTAAATTATAGCTGATAAAATTTCTTTTTTGAAGATCAGCCACATGGGCGTTCTAGAATTACTGGTGTGTGGTTGTTTTGTTACTCTAATTACTTACAAGGCCAGATGTGAAGCTCGTGCTTACATAGAAAGAGTTCATTCAGCAGAATATTGAACAATGTCTGGCAATTATACATACATTTTTTAAATTATATGGGATCTGTATTAGGAGATAAAATTAGCATTTCAAAGGATTTATATTTCTATAAATTGGGGTTGTTAAAAGTTGCTAATCAGATATAACCAACCTTCCAGCCAAAGCAAGTAAAAGGTTCCTAAAATAAAGGGCAATCTCCCATGGGAGCAGCATAGTGATTTCATCGAGTTGAGCATAATGGACCCCTTTTTGGAAGTCCCTAAAAGTCAAAAAACATTTTCCTTTGACTTTCAAATAAAAAAATTAAAAGGAAGCAGTTAACTGATTGGTAGAGACAAAAGAGGCCCTTTCACTGTTTTAAAAAAAAAGAAAGCAAAAAACTGTCATTACTATACTGTATATGCATACTGCCCAACTTTTTGAGATGGGAACGAGGGACACCTATTGGAAAAAATATGCAGGCATAGAATACACCCCCCTGCCACACCACCTTAAAAGAGAATTCTACAAAGAAATGATTGGTTAAACCCAAAAGTGTTTTTTTTTTTTTTTACCACTACTATTGCTTTATATTGGCTATTGAAATTTACAAATGCAGCAATTTAGTAACTGGATGAAAGAGTTGGCACTGGGAAACATGCTTTAAAGATAAAAAGTGCACATTATATACAACTATATAGATCAGACTAAAATGAGGGACAAATGAGGAGGAAAGAAGGACTTTGTTCCAAATTAGAGACAATCCCTTGAAATGAGGGACAGTTGAGAGCTATGCATATGAAACTTCTGTCAACCAGCATTGACTTTTTTTTTTATTTTTTTATTTTTTAAACTAGATTTGAAAGTATATCAGATTTACTTTCTTTAAATATTTTTAAATATTTTTACTTTTACCTAGGCCAAAATGGTGTTCTACATCCCGTTAGTCTTCAGGAGGAGGAGAGGAGGGGTTTTCACAGCTAAGCACACTCTATCTGCATGCCTGTGCTAAGGGCAGATTGATTCCAGGACGTAAATGCTACATGAATTATCTGCCCAAAAATGTTCCTTTGTTACCCCCTTTGTGATAGAAAAAAAAAAAAAACCCACCACAACACTTGTTTATTACAGGAATTTAGATAAGCGCTGATCATGTACACAGCGTTTTACATATATATTGTACATTCACATCAATCCCTGCCCTCGAGCTTACAAATCAAAAGTCCCTAACTCACATTCATACACACACACACACACACACACACGGGCCAATTTTAGACAGAAGCCAATTAACCTCTCAGCGAGTTGGACTGTGGATGGAAACCAGAATACCCAGAGAAAACCCATGCAGGCATAGGGAGAACGCGCAAATTCCATGCAGGTGGTGCCGTGGTTGGGATTCAAACCAACTTAGCCACTGGGCTGCATTTAGATCAAATAAAAATTAGAAAATAAATGAAAAAAAATGTAAAAAAAAGTACCCATCTCCTCACACATACACGCAAACGTGCGAGTAGGTCCGAACCATTCAGTTACAGCGTTTGCACCATAGTCACGAGGTATTGCCGCAATAATCACAGTGAGATCATCTAGGGCCATAATCCGCAATTAACTAAACTGATAATCTGTAAAACACTTTTAAAACATCACCTCTGGACAGTTTTAGGTCTTGTAGTTTGTCGCCACTTCATTGGCGTGCACAATTTTAAATCTTGACTATTTACTCCACACATTTTATTTTTATATGTTACAAAGAAGAAAAAAAAAATCTGACATGTTCAGAGGAGCAGATGGCAAATGATTGAAATGTTGTTCATCAAAAGCAAAAATGCTGCAAGCAAGCACCTTTTTTATTCAAAAAAAGGCAATTTAAGTCGGTGACAGATTAAAGTATCTGTGGCCTGTGTACAACATCGGAAACATTTTGCTGAACAAGGCAACAGTTCCAACCATGTTATAATAGGAAAGAGATTTCTGTGGGGTTCAGTACAAAGAATGACTTCATCGATTGTTATTATCTATAGGTTCTTAAGCTTCAACCTCAAGGAATGTACAATAAATGTAATACGACAAAAATCCGCCTTTGGCTCAGCCAGTGTCCACATTTGCCAGAATTCTCACAGGCTTATACCGGAGGGAAGCCACTTAATGGAGGGAGCGTGGAGAAAGACATCATGATCTCACTGGTATGTGTGCAAAGTTAATGGGAAATCTGGATCATTTTTAGAATGTATGATTGTGATTTATGAACATCCCCCTGGAGGAATGGATTTATAAAGCCTAGGCAAATAATTTAATGCAGGTCCATAAATATCCCAGGGAGGACACAACGTGTGCACGATTCGTGCTCACTAGAAGAGTTTTATTGTGAATGGTGAAGAGAAGCGATGGAAAGACAAACGATCCCATCTCTCTGCAATGTCTCTACTCTTGCTAACAGATAAGCCCTCCTTTCCACTATAGACAGGCTAAGGTCAGACCTTGCAAATTAAATATTTATTTAGCTTAGAGATTTACTAGAGCATGCTGGTATTTACACAAGTTCTCATAAATTTGAAATAAAAATAGGAAAGGTGACACAATGCACCCGATTCCTAGTCGTCGTCCCCCCACCCCCAGTTATACTCTGCTCTCTGGTGCTGTACTCACAATGCAAACCAGTGCCAGTCTTACTCCTGGTTGAACAACGTCCAACGTTCCCTGAAAGTGCTACAGCAATTGCTTCATGACATTTTTCAGAGTGGCTTTCTTAATGCCAACAGTGGACCATGCCTGCATTATACGCATTAAAATGGTCATCAAATGTCTGTAAGAAATGGTGACAACATAGAAGAGCAATTAAGAGAGGGGGTGTTGTCACCCTATAAACCAGTGCATCAACAAGGACCAACATGGCAGGATCATTATTTTAAAGAAAGCTGCAGATTTACAAATTCTAAGATGTGATTTACTGATTGGGTTTAATGAATACTGTGACAAACACAACTGGGACAGAGGCTTTTGGAGGGGACTAGGGGCAAGCATCCTACCCACTGATTATTGCCCATGGAGAAAGCAGATTGTTCTCTAGTGATGGACAAGAATGTGATGAACACTGAGAGCGAGGCTTAGATTAATACTCCGAATAAGGACAATAAAGCATCCCTTCTGAAGTGGATGGAAAGGTGTAATATTTATTTATTTCAGGTACTTCTATAGCGCTGTCAATTTACGCAGCTCTTTACATATACATTGTACATTCACATCAGTCCTTACCCTCAAGGAGCTTACAATCTAAGGTCCCCAACTCACATTCATACACATACCAGGGCCAATTTAGACAGGATCTAATTTACCTACCAGCATGTCTTTATTTCCGGAGGAAAGACAAGCAGGCACAGGGAGAACATGCAAACTCCAGGCATAATATTAATAGTGTACAGGTTAATGGTCAGAGGGGATATGGAGGCCCTCCTGCAGACTGAGTTGGAGAGCCTCTTTCATTGGGACAGAAATATCTATCATTAAATCTACGAAGATAAAATTAATTTCACCTTTTCAGACTGCTGGAACATTGTATGATTTTTCTCTCGGACTGTTGTAGACTGTTGCCGGACAGTTTGAGGTGGGGTGGAATCATGGTTTGTTATGTGTTAAGTATGTCTCTCCTATTATGTGCCTTCTAGGTGTGAAGTCCCATTGTTAATTGAGTCATCTATTGTGTGTCCGCTCATTTCTTGGATATGTTATTAATATTGTGTCCACTTTACCTTGTTATCAAACCATTGTGGAATGTTTATGTGTTTATGCTTATAGTAATGTACTTGGTGTATCTAGTGTTGGTAGATGGGCCTGATGATGGGATCCCTGATTAATCAAAGCATTGTCTGGGTGGGCACCGAGTCACCTAGGCTTGTTTAGGCGATTAGTTGTTAATTAGTACAGGTTTTTTAGATCACTGTCAGCTATTAGTTGCTAGATGTGGATTAGCACTATGTGCACGTTGGATGTTCTTTAGCTATATTAATTATATTCCTTTTTACAGTTTTATGGTTAGGGTACCATGATCAAACTCTTATCTGATCTTGCATGGTATATATTCAGTGTGAATTTACAATAGTTCCAGTATGCACCTAAGCTAGTGTCGTCTAGTATCTTGGGTACAATATTCAGCTATAATAATACCTGGTTCCTGGGTCCAGACTGGAGGAAGCCATATCTTGGACAGAGAACCCAAGCTAGATGCTGGATTATTCCGTCACAAATACTGCAAACAATTAAAAAGGCCCATACACATTGCCCAAATATTGTCCGAAATCCGCTGTTACAGTAGAAACCAGCCAATGCCCGGCCCGTGTGTACAGCCGCTTTTCTGACAGAAGCTGATCTCATGAATGGCTTCTGTCAAGCAAGCATGCTGGAAAAGCAGCAGCTAACTGGCATCCAATCAACGCTTTCAGCCAACGGTTGCGAACACTGACTGGTGAATTCTTGCAGAGGGAGGGGGAAGTCCCCCTGTTAAGTGGGCACAAGTCAGAGGGCCCGCGGCATGGGTTTGTGGTCACCGCAACACAGTTTGTTTTTATAAATAAAAAAGAAAAAAAAAAAAAAGGCAGCATTTTTGGTTACCGCCCTTTTAAGGCTCATAAGTTCTGTCACGGGCTTGTCACAGGGCCTTTGAGCGGGAAACAAGTTTCTCAGCATGTGTGGTGGGCTATATAAACCCCCGCATGAGGGTCTCTTCTGGCAGTTGTCCTGGACGCCGACCTTGCAAGCTCCCTTCCCTCCCACCCTTGTCACTGGTGCCTTTATGTGGTTATGTCACCCTTGGCTCAAGGGGGGACTTTGTTTATGAATTATCACTCGAGTTCCATGACTGAGTGAATTAAAGTTTTAATATATTTATTATTGATTTACATAAAGTTAAATGAATTAAAAAAAAAAAATTTAATAAGAAAATAAAGTTTATGGAATAATTATTAATACCAATAAAAGGTGCCGCGGCCATTTTATTACCATAAATTTGTGTAGTGTACTTTATTTGGTTAGAGTGAATTGAATGCGTGTTGTGTATGTGCAACCTACAATCCCATGTCAGAACACAATAGCACAGTAGGGAGATTGCCATACTAACATTGCATAGTTAGTACAGCAACCTCCACTTTTTTTTCCGTTCAGTTGAATGTGAAGTTGAATGAAAAAAATAAATAAAAACAAACACTGTGTGTACCAGGCTTTAGAGATTATATGAGAGCTTAGAGATTAGGTGCACATACTTTTAATTCCAGGCAAGAGGACAGTTATGATTTTGGCACAAGCCAAGCAGCAGCATTCACTTTGTATGTTTGTATGCTTAAATGCTCAATTGTTCTATGGTAATGAAAAGAGAACACGCTGACCTGTGTAACTGAGCCTCCGCAATAAAATGCAGAATCAATACGCTCGTGTCCGGTATTTAGTAGGACAATATTCTATTAACCAGAAAGTGAGGCTATTGGATGACAAATACAAGAGGAATGACATACGCCCTTCCCGAGTGTATTGTTACAGCTTTCTAATCTATACAGTCATCCATTTCAGCTTGTCACTTTTGTTTGAGAGATATGAGCACTGACTGACAATCTGCCAATTATAACTTCTATTAACAATCCCATGAATCATCAGGGTTTTAGAATTAACTCCTGTATCTTCTCACACAGAATGGAGGCAAATTTGTTAAAAAAACTTTGCCTTTTCTCTTGAAAAAAAAAAAAGACACTTCCCACAAGGCCACTCAGGTAAATTATTTTACCGGGGGCTTTAACCACTTCCGGACCACCTGCCATATTATACGGTGGTACTTTGCAAATGATTACCGTTGCTATGGTAGCAGATAGCTACCATAACCCGGGTATTTTTGAAAATGGTGGGTGGCTGGCTTTCAGGTACAGGTTGTCTCTGTGGCCGATTTGTCCACCCCCTCCCGCCACTTCTCCGTCGTCTCCGCCACTTACTGGCTTTGCCGGTAGCAGCGGAGACGATCAGATCCACTCTCCTCTGAGCCAAGATAGCGGAAGATGCCGCCCACTCAGCTCCACAGCGTAGAAGGGCAGGAGCAACGTCAAACATTTTTTTATTTTGTTTTTTTTATTGCATTTAAGTGTAAATATGAGATCGGAGGTCTTTTTGTCCTGGCATGTTTTCACTATTACAAGGAATATTTACATTCCTTGTAATAGGAACAAAAGTGATCTTTTTTCTTTTTTTTTTTAAAGTAAAAATAAAAAAGTAAAATAAATAAAAAAGATTTAAAGCGCCCAGTCCCGCCGAGCTCGCACGCAGAGCTAACACAAACGCAAGTCGCGCCCGGATATGAAAATGGTGTTCAAACCACACATATGAGGTATCGCCACGATCGTTGGAGTGAGAGCAATAATTCTAGCACTGGACCTCCTCCGTAATTCAGAACTGGTAGAAATTTTTAAACGCCGCCGATAGAGATTTTTAAGTGCCAAAGTTTGTCGCCATTCCACGAGTGGGCGCAATTTTGAAGCATGACATGTTGGGTATCAATTTACTCAGCGTAACATTAGCTCTCACAATATGGAAAAATATTGGGCTAACTTTACTGTTGTCAAAAAAGTGAATAAAAAAAAAAACACGCTTGCAAGACCGCTGCGCAAATACGGTGTGACAAAGTATTGCAAACAACCGCCATTTTATTCTCTAGAGCGTTAGAAAAAAAATGTCATTTTCTAGCAAAAAAAAAAAAAAAACCACGATTTTAACTTGTAAACACATAATCTCAAAAAGATGCTCGGTCCTCAAGTGGTTAAAGACCTGTCATTAGTGCTACCTACCAACAAAAATAACTTGACAAAACGTATTCCCAATAAATTACAAGTACCGTTCTGCCACCAGATTGCCCTGCAAGTTTAATCCTGGTTGGTGGCTGTGGGAAAATAGTTTCAGTCCTTAGGTGTGGCTACATCAGCCCTCAGCAATCAAGCTTTTGCAATTCAAATATACTACATGAAAGGTAATGCATGTTTGTTCACATGCTACAGGAGTCCTATGCAAGGTAGTCATCAGCTGGACAAAACAGATAAGTAACACATTATGTGAGCTATAGGTAATCAAGGAATGCATTCTTGAGTCCAATTTCTAAACCTAATCATTAAAATCTCATTTAGGCTTTTAAGTGTTATTCCAAAAGTGGTTTTCAATAACCTTCAAGGCATACGCCACTTTTTTTGGAACAAAAAAAGGAAAAAAATATTCTATATTTTGAAAAAAAGAGCATGTGCTTATCTGGAGGCAACCACTGTTGCATGTTTTATGTTTAAGCTTTTTTTATTCCTTTTTAGTATACAAGACATTTTTAATTTTTATACCGGATTTATACAGTGCCAACAGTTTGTGTTGAGACATTAGGGGTCTGGTTAGACCCATGATATTCCACCGAAGCGCCCCAATGTAGCTCCTAAAATAATTGTAAAAAAGTAATATTGTAAAAAAAAATAATAAATAATAAAAAACTACTGACAATGTCCTCCGCCCTACTGACACCATCCACTGCTCTACTGATTGACATCAATCTCTGCCCTACTGACTCGTCCACTGCCCTACTGACACGGTCAATGTTTTAATGCATTTTAAAATGCTTGTGTACATTTATTTATAAGAGTGTGTGTGATAAATAGATAGATAATATATATATATATTTATTCATATTCTACACACACACACAAACACGCATGTTTGAGCTTTGGGGTGCACACCCTAATGCAATAGGCTGCGCACACCTATGCTATCTACGTTGGGTTTGCTGGGCTCAATAGCTGAACTTCAGCCAGGAAAATAAATAAAACATAATTTACCCCTCCACCCTCTTGTACTAAATGTATACATTTTATTTCAAACTAAAGCTTATACGACTTACATCCAAGGTCCCAGAATCACTGTGCCAGTTTGGCAATCCTGCCTTCATTACAGCCGTCAACAATACTTGGTGCTTCTGGGTATAGGGAAGCATGTATCCTCTTAGTAGCCAATGTTTCGGCCTGAACACAGTCACATGACCAAACAAATAAGGTCACTGCTCCTCTTGCTTCCAATTCTAGTGATTCTATTGCAGACATGGGTGGGGGGCTTTACAAAAGAAAATGTCACTTTGCCCTGAATGAGCAAGGTGACCAGCTGAGACCACTTTCTATGCTGGCCCCCTTGCAGCTAACCTGTCTTGGGGACACCCCAGAAGTTATTATCACACCTATACTATAATCAGCGCAGGAATATATATGAGTGTCCGCTTGCAAAAGGAAATGAGAAGTGTCTTGTCATCAGGATGGGATTTGGGCACTCCAAAAATACCTTCCTATATTACAGCAGTGAGCATTGTAGGCCTTGGACACTGGCTGTCAAGGGACCACAGATAAAAGGCAAGTACATGCGAGTTTTAAGACAAAGGTTTTAAAAAGAACATAATAGATCATGGCAATTGCATAATTACAGAACAAAATTTGCTGATGTTGCAAGTTATTTTCTAAAAACACAAAATTCATTTTTTTTTTAAAACAGGCCTCCAGCTGATGCCGAATATTTTAACAGGACTTTTGAGATTTTATCATGACAAAAACCTGGTCTGTTTCTTGCTAAAGAGCACGTGCAGCTGCACACATCCTGTTCTCATAAATGTATCCTTTCCAGCATTATCCACCTGTAAGCTTCACTTCCATTCCAAATCAAAACATAATTTGTACAAGCTATTTAGCGACCATTTCCTGGCTTCTTACAGGCTGCCAGAAGGCAATATTCAGCCCAGAACACAAACAATGTTATTATTCAGGACAATGGCCCAGCAAGCTGCCCAACTCTACCTTGTATAATGCTGGATTCCTGGTTAGTGAGGTCAACTCCTAAGGGGGATCCTGCAGACACTTGAGTGTTTCACTAGACCATGCTTGATTCATGGTGTCAAAGCAAGCATAACTTCTAAACAAATGTAAAACTAAAATATATTTATTCCTAGAGAACCACCAGGGGCCCATTATACGCACAGTTGCAAGTACACCACGGTCCATCAAGGTTCTTATTGCCTTAGACCTCCCAGGCTCAAGAGTTAAATAATCACTCCAAACAAGCAGAAAAAATTTCCGATGGATGCAATTGTCCATGCTGACTCATCATTTGCTCGGCTTCAAATATACCTTTTGTTAATGTAATTAAATGAAGCTAGGATGAAGACCCCGCAAGTTAAGGGAGTAACTGGACTTGTCAAACCCTGGATTTCATTTATAAAGGGATATGTGAATTTCCCCATTATGCCTACCCTGTCCCCTTTATAGGTGGGACCATATGCATAGACAACTCTACTGAATATACTTGTCTGGCATAGAATTCGCAATGCTGAAATACACCAAATGTGAATGTGCCAAACCAAATGTGAATCAGGCACTATTTCCAAGAAAGAGCAATGACTTCTAAACAATCAAAAAATGCTTCAAGCCCCAAAACTAATTTGTATTGAGGGCTACAGAACCTTATAGGTGGTCCAGCTACCATACACTTACCATGTATTCATTCTACACCAGGCCACTGGGTTACTAGGACATGAAAATTGTCTTTGTCAGATAGTAATTACTGGGTGCCTTTGAGCCGCTTTTTAAACCCTAATGCAGTAAAGATGTCATGACCCAATGGTATGATTGTGGCCACTTGAGGGCCCACCAAGTCCTAAGAGATGGTTTTTGCACACATTACTGCTATATAGTAAAATCAAAGCCAATAATGGCATAGCGGTGTGGCATGTTTTTATGTTTCCTGCAGTCTCCCCTGACCACATATTGGCCCACGGTACTATATAGACATTTCCCTTCAGATACCGCCATTTCACCTGTGACTAGGTAGGTCTACAGTCTGGAAGATCAAACCAAAAATTATTTAACCTATACAGTGGTCTGGTAAAGGGTAGCCCATATGGGTGTACACTGCAATATGGAGCTAGAGGTCCTAGGTTGCGCACTGCATGGGAATATGCAGTTTAAAAACTATTGTTTGTTTTGAACTGATGTTCTGTATGAGCCTTTGTCGATTTCCTATGTAAACCAGCGACAGTAAAAACGAGTACTCTTAGCGATTTATTTTACATTCTTACAAACGACTCCTACTTAAAAATGGAGGTAGACAACAGGAAGTGAGAGGAAATCTACCCATAGGAAGGGAAATTCCCTACTTTAAGAGTTATTATGGGGAAAAAGGGGTCTCCGCTGAAGCTTTAATCACCAAGGTTGGTTTCCACAACCCAAAATTTTCAAAAATCCAATTGTCATAGGGACAGAAAGTGAGGTGAAATCTTCTGAACAGAAACAGACAGCAAAAAACAAACATTAAAGGGGTGCTAACCCTTCCCTATGCTATCCAACAAGCTTAAAAATATTTTTTTTTTGGCTGAAGCTACACTTAAAAAAATGTACCTGTTCCGACTTACAAACAAATTCAACTTAAGAACAAACCTACAGACCCCATCTTGTTCGTAACCCAGGGACTGCCTGTATATGAAATCTATATATAAATGTACAAAAGATTAAATAAAATAAAGATCAACGGTGTGATCAAAAATTATTAAGACCTGGTTTTTACACTGCATACAGAGTGCATAGAGTGTCCTTTAAACCAAAGGCGAATAATACAATTTGTATATAAAGGATAGCGATCAGCAGTGTAGAAAACTTGCTGCCACCGAACAAAAAAATGCAAAATAACCAGAGCCAATTGCTATCTAAACATATAGAACATCAAAACTCGTTCACTACTATCTGAGCCTCCTCTCAATGGATGTGCAGTATTCGCTGGATATAGCTATTCTTCACGCAGTGTGCATGGACATCAGAGGGAAAGCTCACTCACATCCAACCACACAGAGAAAAAAAAAAAAAGCTTACACTGTAGTATTTACTGAGATTTCCAAAAAAGGTTTTAAAAACGATAAATTATAACACCACAGTAGTCCACACAAATAAAGTGCTATAACATATGCTGCTAGGTTCCTCCACTTACAGTGAGGGGAAAAAGTATTTGCTCCCCTGCTGATTTTGTACGTTTGCCCACTGACAAAGAAATGATCAGTCTATAGTTTTAATGGTAGGTTTATTTTTAACAGTGAGACAGAATAGCAACAAAAATATCCAGAAAACACATTTCAAAAAAGTTATAAACTGATTTGCATTTTATTGAGTGAAATAAGTATTTGATCCTCTATCAAATCAGCGAGATTTCTGGTTCCCAGAAATGTATGCGGTGTAAAGACCACGTCATAATATTTTTTGCTCGCATTGTTCACATAAGAATGTTATTTATTTGATCTTTTTGTACATTATATATAGATTTAATATAACTGGGATAATTTACATCTTCGAGCGCTGCATTTCTCTATATTTGTTAACAAATACCACTGAATAAATAGTCACAGGTGGTGACAAAAGTTTGGTAAGAAAGATTTGTGGCTGCCACAGATCGGCAGATCACGGTCTGATCCCATCTTGACTAGACCCCTCCTGTATTTCACCTAATTTTCGTCCAATGTGCCTATGTGGTACACCCATGGTCAAGAGAAGGTCATTTCATCCACAAAGTAAAGGAAACCAGCACAGAAACATCCCAACTTGGGGAGTTGGCAAGTCTTGTATGCAAGAAGAGAGAACTTTGTAAATGTACTAGTTTTGGCTTATTTTCTAAACTAACCCATCTAACTAAATGTCACATGCAATGTTTAGTATGTTGTATCTTTTACAAACTATTTATGGCCCACAAAGGCATGAAAATTAAAAGGGCACAACACTACAGATCCATGTCATTTGTATTCATACCTGCATTGTCTCATATTCTAATTCCAGGAATTCAGCCACTTTGCCTAAAGTGAAGGCACACTGAGTTAAGCCCAAAAAGCTGCATGACATCCCCTGGACTGATCTCTTATTTATATCTGACAGGTTTCCCGGATAGCAAGGATAACTTGCTACAAATTTGTGTCAGTGTTGAATTGTAAGGGTCAATTTGCTGCACATTTTCACCGGCAAGTTGTACACTTGCAGAGCACTTGAAGCCCAAGTTCTATTAGACACTTTTCCAATTTGTAGCAAATTTGCATGGCAAGTCTCTAGGAAGTGGTGAGCCTACAGCAAGAGTCCTGCAAGTCTTCAGCATGAAAATTCAGCCACAAAGACCGCAGAATGTTTGTAAAGAAAGTTGATCTGGAGTCATGCAATGCAAACATACAGCAATTATGCAACAAACTTGTGAAGCCTGGCAAGTCTAGCAATAGCTTAGCAAGTCATTTTCAAACTTGCAACACAATTGCTTGCCATCTGTGTTGTTACTCTGCTGGGAATTACACTCCAAAACACTGAGCACTGTGAGAGAGGAGAAAGGCACACAGGAGAAGCTATGCTCACCCCTCCCTTCTGCTGCCCATTCCGAGAAGCCTTGTATTTTGTGAATGTGCTCACATAATACAAAGGCTTCTGTGAATGGGCAGGGAAGGGGAGGGGCAGGCATAGCTGGCAAGGACTTTTCTGTTCAAGATGCTGAGCTCAGAAGGATAAGCATTACTCTCCCCAAACCACAGCAATAGTGGTCTTCCGAGAGTAAGAGCTAGGCCCAGGAGGTGTCTGTACCTTGCTGGACTTAACGCGCAGTGTGGCTTAAGGATATCAGCATATTTAGATAATGTTCTGCTTAATCATTGACATTGAAAGAAAGAAATTGTGTCATTTTTTGAATTGCCCTTCTAAGCAGTATAGTTTCCCTAGTTTCAGGTTGACAGATGTTAGCCAAACATGATGCCTCTATACAGATGGAGGAGGTCCTGCTTTTGCTGCCAGCAGCTATGCAGTAGATAAAAAAAAAAATAAAAAAATTAAACTATCAAAGCCTCTTGAAAAGTTACATGCAAACATGAAGCTGCCAAACCAGCTACCCTCTACAGGGAAGCTGGGGAGGGTTTCATTGCACAATAGCAGATAATTACCTAGATTACTAGCAATTTTGATACATTCCTGGTTAACCTCCTAGGGTAGCAGTATGTATTTATATATTAAAATGTATTCCTTTGTAAGATAATTTTTCAATGTACATAAAATTGAGGAAATCTAAAAATGTGGTGGCAACCATATTGTTCCATACTTTATTAGGGGCCCTTAGACTTCAATCCTCTCTTGTTAGGGACACATCGACTATTCTATCTTTTCCTTTTTCGGGGCCACCACTGTTCTATCCCTTTAGGGGCTCCAGCAATGTTTTTTTCTAATTAGGGGCCCCCAGACTGTTCCATCCTTTTTTGGTAAGCCCCATTTCCGCTGCCCCTATTTCACCTTAGCATGGTGTGTTTTATTGGAGGGGATTTTAGGAACCATCTCCTGCTGCTTCTCCTGGAGAAGATCTGTTTTGTGACCTCAGGGAGCCATTCTTTCTCCTCTTTTCTAATGAGCATAAACCCATATGAAAATCTGTTGCATGGTGCTTTCGGTGAATGGACGCGACCTCCCATTTTGTTATCGTGTAAAAATGTATTTGGAGACCAATCAGTCTCGTCTACTTCAAACTGCCCTGACTGCTGGGGATTAATGGCTTGGCTCGGGGGAATGATTATTTTATCATATGTTCTGAATAAACCTAGAAATCAATTTTATTAATAGTCACAACATGCCTACATGTCTCGTGTTACACCATTCTTTGAGACGGTCAGGATTACAGCAATACCAGACCTTCCAATGAGTAGGAGGATGTCATGTATCAAAATTCGCAGACTCCACATGTCAGAGAACAAATATCAGGAGAGGTTGGCCACAAGTACAGTAACACATTAATCCCTTGTCTTCACTCCTCTGGAATTTCTGTGGTGTGGGGGTCTTCTCTGTCTATACTAATGTACAATATAATGTATACTAATGTGCAATCCCAAAATAGCAAATACTACCACTTTATGACCTATTTGAAATTAAGTGGTGAGGAGGAGTAAGATGCGTCTCTCTTAAACATATAGTTCCTATGTATTAAATGTAGCCTCAAAGCTACTCACTCCACCCTGCAGACACAAGACTTTTTTTTTTTTTTTAAGGCCTCATACACACGGGCGTGAAGGGCACGTTTTTGAGCTGTTTTAACAGCTTAAGAAGGCCACACCATGTTAATCTATGGCCTCTTAAACACTTGCCAATTTTGAGCTGTAGATGGCGTCGGCGTTCTTAAGCTGCAAGAAGAACCCAGGACCCGTGCGTTCCGAAGCTGCAACATTAGAGCGTTTTTGACGCTGAGCTGGCAAAACGCTCAAAAATGTTGCTTAACGTTGTATACGCAGCGTTAAGCCTCGTCAGGCGTTTCTTTGCCTCCATTCAAAATCAGTGGTTCACTATGGGAGCCCATTGATTTGAATAGAAGTCGCACCAGAAGTCGGATCTTGATGCAAAAAATTTTCTTTACATTTTGCGGGGGGTTCCCCTCCCCCCCAAGAGGTACCAGACCCTTCGGTCTGGTATGGATTCTAAAGCAGAACCCCCACGCCGAAAAAAAAAACAAAAAAAAACACGGCATGTGGACCCAAGAAGAACGTCGAATTCTTGCGGCTGCGGTAGATGTCGAGTTTTAACCGTTCACAAATTCTCC
>BLSH010024910.1:1062541-1085502 GCA_018402905.1 Glandirana rugosa | reverse complement strand
AAAAAAAAAAAAAAAGGAGTAGGGGCTTTCAATTTCCTGAACGAGTGGACTGGCATCGCTGGAAGTAAGAAATTTAGCCAGTTCAGTGGGGACCACACAAATTTTGATTCATGTATGGGTAGGGAGGTTGTACGGCAGTCGATCAAACCGCCCTCTCTGCGTCATTCGACAGCCAGTAATATTTTTGCATTAAAAACAATAAAAAATAATAAATAAAATAGGTAAAAGGAAACTACAGATGGATGCGTTTGTTGTTGTTCTGCATATTGTTGCCCTTTTGCAATGGGTGACTCCTTCTCATCACACCATGTATACGAGTTTTAATGTCCCGTTTTATATCCAGAGAAGCTTTGTTCCAATCCAATCGGTAAGCTCTTTACTGTAATAGTATAATGAGTGTTTCACATTTAAAAACTACAGGATGCTCATAATCCACACACACATGAGCAGCTTAGGTTGATTTTCAAAAGGAAGGGAATTCAAATGCTGGTTCTGGTCAGCATTTATTCAAACGTCAAATTATACTTCTTAGTACAAGAACACTAGCAACATTTAAAGCCTTATTGCACACCTTAAAATGTGCATAGATTTGCAATAAATTTGCCTTGAAATTCACTTAAAATCCCCAAAGCATTTTTGAAAGCTGAGGCATATAGGAAAATAATATGGTAGTTTAAAATGTTTATGTTGAACAACTGTTTACCAAATCTATATTTTCAGTAAAAATACAAATACAATTAAAAGCGCACACAAACACCACCACTTCCAACTGTTTAGTACAAAAAAATACCTTCCAGCAATAAATACCAGGCACTTCCACACCTGATCTAAAACTAAAATGGAATATTACTTTAAACCTTGCACTGCAGGCCAGGCCTAAAAAGGAACTATTTCCATCGCGAATCATCCTGCTGGCAGGGCTGTATAAACTCTATGCAGAGCACCTACATACAGTATACAGTGTTAGGTTTCGACAGCTGTGCAGGGACTTCTCGCCCTTTTCCCTAAACAAAATCAAGTTGAGCCGAGTGCTGCTCAGCCATTCGCAGGAAGCTCTGCATCTCTTTTGGTTGGGGTACCTCAAGGTTCTGTCCTTGGACACCTTCTCGTCTCCATTTACACCTCCTCCCTTGGTCTGTTAATAAACTCCCATGGCCTTCCAGTACCACCTCTATGCTGATGACACACAAATCTCTCTACTCCTCCCCTCACATTACTGACATATCAGCATGAATGCCGCACCACTTCCTCAAACTCAATCTTTCTAAAACTGAGCTCATAATTTTTCCTCCAGCCCGTGCCTCTCCACTGACTTCTTCATCAAGATCAATAATACAACTATCAGTCCCTCCCCTCATGCCAAGGTCCTAGGTGTAATCCTAGACTCTGACCTGCCCTTTCAGCCCCAATCCAATCACTGTCCAAATCTTGCAGACTTCACCTCCGAAACATCGGTAAAATAAGTCCCTTCCTAACCATTGACACCACTAGGAAACTTATTCACTCCCTTATTATTGTTCACCTTGACTATTGTAACTCCCTCCTAATTGGCCTACCTCTCCGCAAGCTATCCCCTCTTCAGTCTATCATGAATGCTGCTGCCAGACTCATCCACCTTACCAACCGTTCAGTATCCGCCACTTCTCTCTGCAGATCTCTCCCATTTTCCAAAGAATAGAATTCAAAACCCTAACCATGACATACAAAGCCATTTACAATTCTGCCCCAAGCTACATCACTAATCTTATCGCCAAATATCACCCAAACCATCCTCTTCGCTCCTCCCAAGACCTTCTGCTCTCTATGTCCCTTGTCTCCTCCTCCCATGCTCGTCTCCAGGACTTCTCCAGAGCCTCTCCCATCCTCTGGAACGCTGTACCCAAATCTGTCCGCCTATCTCCTACTCTGTCCACTTTAAGGCAATCCCTGAAAACTCATCTCTTCAGGGAGGCCTATTCCGCCTCCAGCTAACAATGGAATCTTCTACTCCCCTCATTAGTTCATCCCTCACAGTCCCTACCTTTTGTTTCACCAGCCCCCCCACCCCCCCCTCTTGGATTGTAAGTTTGCAGGAGCAGGGCCCCTCTGACTCTGTTTTGAATTGTACCATTGCTGTAATCTCTCTCTTTATATTGTAAAGCGCTGCTCAAACTGTTGGCACTATATAATCCTGAATAATAATATTGAATGAATGCAAGGACTGACTGGCTATAGGTCGGTGGAGCTGGTCACCTTCTGTTATAGGTTTGCACTTTGACTATCTTCATCATTCATGTATGTCCGACATGTTTCTAGAGTATAAGGCCTCATGCACACAGGACGTTTGACTGTTTTTACAGCAGCTGTTTTTAGCTGCAGATGTTTTTTCTACAGTCAATAAGTCCTCCATCATGTTATCCTAGGTGTTCATGCACGCATAGGCTGTTATCAACTGTTTTTTAGCAGTGACGTTTTTGAGCTGTAAAAAACCCAACACCAGTGGGTTCTGAGAGACGCTGGGCCTTTAAAAATGCGCAAAACCGCCGGTAATATAACGCTAATAACAGCTGAAAAAAAATCACTGATAAGCTGGTGTTTTTTTTTACGTCCCGTATTCATGAAGCCTTATAGTACTGCATTCACTGAATATTATGCATGGTCCTTTTTTAATGCCACAACCGTACTTTAGATCTCCACTGCCCTAAAATGTTTTAAAGGCATTGTAACCTGAAGGGTGGGTGCTTAAAGGGTCAGTTCAATTTTTTTAGAAAATGGTGAATTTACACCCCCACCCCCCAATCCCCGCTTTACTCATCTCTGGGGATGGTCAACCTAACCCTATAAACAACCTAGATCCTGATTAGGATTTAAGTACCATGATTTCTATCCAATTGTCACTAGGCTGTCCCAATTTGCTGTCCTGCACAATCCCAGGAGACAGTGTCACACCAGGATTAAACCAAGACGCATATTTAATTTTCCCACAGGTACATACAGCGATTTAGTGCTTCCTTTTGAATAACCATGGAGACCTACAATGTTTATAACATAAGTCTAAGCAGAATCAGCTATCCATCTGCTTAAAGACAACAGAATGTAGAGGACATATACAATGTGATCTATTTGTTTAGGGCTGAGGAAAGGTCAAACACGCACATCAAGAATCCCAGCATCTTTCTGCTACACTACATAACAAATCATGGCTTTCCGTGCTACATGTCTTCTAAAAGAATAAAACCAAACAGAAAAGATCATTTCCATTTCTAGGTCTTAACATAGACATTACTATTTTTCCATTTTAACTTGGAGAGGTCAGCTAATATTTTGGCTGTCCTCGACTGCTGGCAGGCTGAATCACAGTAGGACGTTGTATATCGCTCAGGGATTCTATTAGTGAGAAATCCTCATAACCAACAAGGCCATTAAAAGCCCAAGAGATGGTGTTAGGATTACCTAATGGCCTTGTGTGAGGGGATGGAGAAACCTAACCACAAAGGAGGCAATTTCACTGGAATCTTTGAGAGATAGAACAAGTATACACTAAGGGCTCATTCACATGTGCGGCAGACTGCTCAGATCGCTTTACAGGTGGTGTTTGACAGGTGGTAGGTCAACTCCTCACCAGCTGATTCAACACTATGATTACTGTACTAGCATGCCACCGCTAACCAAAAGCAACATGCTGTTTAACCAATTCCTGCCTGGCCCATAGACACAATGGGCAGGCGGGATATTCATCAAGATATGCTCTCAAATTGCATCACGTTGTGGCACGATCTGTCACCTACTGTGTCCACTGGACTGCTGCTGGTACCATGTGAGTGCTGTAATCGGCAATCACAGCCGATCACATTACAATTCTACACAAAGGATGGCTTCCATTCATAGTTTCAAATTGTGTTGCTAGCTGTGATTGGTCACAGTGATCACATGGTACATACAGGGCAAATCACAGCCCATTTGTAGCATGTGATTAGTTGTGGTTACTCACAGCTAATCATAACACACATTGAATTAATCTACTTCATTCAGTAAAAATGGTTGCTTATAATTGCTATATGCTGCTATAATTCACTGGTATAAGCAATCAAGGTGTAAAAAAAAAAAAAAAAAAAAAAAAAAAAGGTTCAAAAAAGAAAAACAAATTAAAAAAAAAAAAAAATAGGATTAAAAATTTAGATTTGTTCTGGAAGTGTCTGGTGCAGATATCACATCTGGCGTACAGCATGGAGCAGCAGGAAGGTGAGCAGGGTCTGGACTGGCAGGGGGTGCATGTGGTGTACAACATGGGAAGGGGAGTGGGGACCAGAAAGAGGACTGAGCTGCAGAGCATCAGCAGAGCAGATATTTAACTCATGGGTTTACAATCATGCAGTACATAGAGGAAAAAAAAAAGCTAAACATTAAACATCTGTTGGCAATGCTCCTAGATCACCTCCCAGAGGGCATAAGGTCAAATATTAACCATTTTCTTTGCAAGATAGAGAAGTCATTTTAAAACCCAACTCTAGGCATTTAAAAATTAAATAAAAATTGTAAACCTCCCCCATATGATGAAGGATCAAGTGCAAAATTTGCCTTACCCTGTGGTCTGACAGCCATCAGTGATATGGTCATTTACCCCCCCATTGGTGCTCTGGCCTCCTATTCCCCTTTAATAGTCCTGCACTAAAGGTGATGCGGTTATTGAGTGTCGACTAGCAAAAACAGTGGCTTGAGGTGACGGATTGTCACAACTGGTACCAGCAGAGAGAAAGATCATGGCAATGTGGATTAGGCTAAGCATCACTAAATCCCCTAAGCCAAGAGTGTCCAACCTCTTGTCCTTCCTAGGCCACGTTGGAAGAAGATGAATGGTCTTTGGCACACATAAAATACGCTAACAATAAGGATAGCTGATGAGCAGAAAAAGTCGGGCAGATCACATGTAAACGATCACTGATGTAGATAATGTACTCACCTGAGGAATAGAGCTTTAATTTTTTTTTTTTGTTGTAATGTTTTTTATTATAAAAAGTAAAAGAGTGATACATAAAACTAATGTGATATTTGACATGGTTTTTGATAAACTAACATATCAATATCTGGCTGGATGGATGTAGTAGTAATTCTCAATGAATCCTCAAGGTGCTCAGATATTATTTCCTAAATGTGCCCTTTGTGTGCTTCATCCTTGAAAATAGTTGCTCACAAAGCTAGTTGCTGCTGAAAACTGAGGACATTAAAGCGTTTTTATACCCCTTTTACTGATTTTTACCTACAGGTAAGCCTATAATAAGGCTTACCTGTAGGTAAAATGAATATATCCTAAACCCGTATGGTTTAGGAGATATTTGCCCTTCCTGTAGCTGCTGACGTCCGAACATTGCCGGAAAGACGAGCTCCCGCGGGCATGCGCGGGAGTGGCGTCTCGCAGCTCCGGCCACTCACAGCACAGGAGCTGCGAACCCGGAAGGATCCCCCGAGGGAAGATGTCAGCTACCTCTGCATGGACGGAGCGGACCCGTCGGAGCTTCATTCTAAGGGAAGTGTTTCATAATGAGCTAGTATGCGGTGCATACTAGCTCATTATGCCTTTGCCTTGCAGGTTTTTTTTTTTTTTCTTTGGAAGTATACAACTGCTGTAATACAGCATGATTGTGAAGAGTGGGATATTTTTCTCTGGAGAAGATCGAACCTATAAATAGTCCAGCAAAGAGACTGTAAAATGTTCTTTGGCTGCATGTGGTTGCTAAGTGTAAACCCATTTTTATAATAATAAAAGAAAAGAAAAAAAGCAACATTTTTGAGTTTACAATTTTGTGTTGGGTCGCATTCATAGCGGTTTTGGGCCGCAGGTTCGACACCACTGCCCAAGACCAAATGAGCACTAGATCCTTCACCTGCTTAGTGAAGGAAGGGAGACACTTTATTTTTTTCACCTGCCCAGAGTTGGGCTTTAAGACAATTTCAACTTCTGCCTGAGTAACTTAAACTGTAGACAGAAAGGGCACAGAATGAGCCCCACAGCAGTATTAAAAATAATCCGTAAGGAGATAGTTGAGATTTGGACAGTGAGCCATACACAATTCCTCATCATCAGTATGGTCATAAATGGAAAGTCTGCTGCTGATGTTGGAAAGTTAAGGGAAGTAAATGAATCTCTATTTACAAAACAAACATGTTTGACGCACGTCACATGAAGGTGGATTATTACGAGTTGACTGACTTGGCTAGAAGTGAGTAGTCCATGTAACAGGCACATTTATTATAAAGCAGGTATACAAATCCAGCTCTATGTACTGCCTTCAAATGTTAGCTATTCCCTAAAAAATACGTCATCTGCCCTGAATTCACCAAAAGTCACTTTTTGAAAAGGAGCCAGTAATCACCTTTCAGAAGACAGCTCATGGATTTCATATGGAGAAAATGGAACTGAGAAGACAATTACTGAAGGCAAAAGCCTCATCCAATTTTCATAAAGCCTTAGGATTGATTGTGAGTTTAAAAGAGTGGAGAAACGATCCACACATCCGTAGTTACTTAT
Source organism: Glandirana rugosa (assembly GCA_018402905.1). Lineage (NCBI taxonomy): Eukaryota > Metazoa > Chordata > Amphibia > Anura > Ranidae > Glandirana > Glandirana rugosa. The sequence goes on along the minus strand of BLSH010024910.1, from coordinate 1,078,997 downwards.
AGGGGTTTCCTGACTCACCACTCGCCAAGTTTTAACAGCGCTGCTTGATAGCTTTGAGGCCATCATTGGTCGGTGAGCTGCTTGACCTTTTTGCCCAATACAGCCCAGCCTTGTACATCCCTGTTGAATTTTGGTCACTGTGTCAGTGTATCATGGCCATGGAAACCCAATGGAAAAAAAAAAAAAAAACACCTCTTCCAATGGCGCTGAGTTGAATGAAGCAAAACAGCTCTGATAGATGGCAGACGCTGACCTGAAATTTTGAAAAACTCCTCTTACCACAACTGACCACTATAGATTCAAACTGGGTAGATCCCCAACAATCAGCAGTGGGGAGGGAGGGCTTGTGTCACAGTGGAAAATATACAGCATTTTAATTTCTACTTCTCCAAAACCAGAATATTTTTTGTTCAAGTGAAGCCTGAATGGCCACATCATTTGCCAATTTCAGGTTATGAATTAATGGATTTATTGTGAAACCGAACATGGGCACTTGGCAAATATAGTGTGGAATCACATTCTCCAATCAATATAGTGCATACTGTATATCAGCCTTTTCAACCAGGGTACCCAGGCGCCCTGAAGTGCCTTGAGGCTTCTTCAGGGGTGCCTTGGAAAAAAATTGATCAAAAATTGTATACAAGCCAGCAGGTGGATGAAGCCTGCCTTTTAGTTACACAAAGCCTCAGGTTTTCATTATGCACCATTACGACTAGACAATGGCATCCTAACAACCAATGAGGTCATCAGTTGATAAGGGAGATGTCCGTCGCCTCTACAGCATCCTTGTTTGACCCTCCTCTGCCTCTCTTTATCAGCACTGGGGTCACATTAGCAGACCGATGGAGAGAAACTGAGGAAGAAGAGAAAAATTGGAATACTAGTCAGTACCAATGTGCAAACGTGTACTTGCTTTGGAAGAGAAAAAAAAAAAAAAATCACCTCTAACGTTGGGTGTCCTACATGTGTGGATGTTTCTGCATTATGTAAAACTATTAGAATAGTTTTTTACATTTTAGAATTAGGTGTCTTGAGAGGGTCCATAATTTTAAAGGCAACCTTGACTGAAAAAAGGTTGAGAAACTCCTGTATGTAGCAGATAAGCACCATAAAAGAATGGCCACATTCATTGAAGACTCATTTTTCAACCTGGTGACAACCACTTTAACCTACAGGTAAGCCTATAATGAGGCTTACCTGTAGGTGCCCTGCATATCTCCTAAACCTGCACGGTTTAGGAGATATATAGTGTACTAGATGTGCCAACGTCATTTCGGCACATGCACAGTGAAGAAACAGCCTCCGTGCCCTTTCTTCTCCAAGATCGTGCCGTGACTGGCAGCTCCCGTGACGTCACATTACTCCGGCCAGTCACAGAACCGGAGTCGCGGCCCCAGAAGGAAGAGGGGCCGAAGATGGACGCTGCCTGCACAGGGCACGATGCATAGTAGCCCATTATGTTTCTACTTTGCAGGGGAATATAGAGGAAGTAAACCCCATCAGGGTTTACTTCCTCTTTAATAGAATTGGGATTGGTTGCAACCCCTTTTTTTTTTTTTTTTTTTGGGCCCTGAGAGCAGAACAAGAGATGGGGAGAGAGGTTGTCACTTGGACATAACATTGATTCTAACCATTATCCTCTGTAGGTGGCTAGATATATACTTTAATGGAATAACCCCAAGCAACCAATGATTACTAGACTACGACTAGACTATTACAGGAACAAATGGTTCCTATGAGATAATGCAATGAAGAATTAGCACCATTTCACATAGGGCCACAATTGCTCTGTCTTCCCCTTTAAGTAAATGTGTCCATCTATTAGACAGCTTCTCAGTCAGTTACTTTCCTCTCAACAAGGCACCTGATAAGACTCTGGTTGTACAGTTCCCACCTGCTGTACTTCTGCAGTAGCAAATGTCATATATCCCAGCATGTCAATCCACAGCACTGCGACTCAAAGTAAGTATTTACTGAGTTGATGACATGGTGAAGAGTGAGGACCCCTCCCGGTCAACAGAAACCTAGTGTACCGATGTTGCCCTGTCCAGAGGAAAACAGAGGTCTCTTTATAATAGGTCTACATTCCATAGTAAGCTATTACAGTCGCTGATGTCAGAAGCACAGGCTATGGGGCTCTTAGCTGCTTCTTTACCCCAGTCTGGTCCTAGTTAAAGATCATCACTGTTCTGCCAAAAGCTGAAACTTCTAAAGTCTACCAAATCACTGTAATTTAACGGGTCCATCAACTAGTGGTTTTTAATAAAGTTAAAAAAGATCAGACACGCTGTTATTTTAGAATTGGTCCATTTATTAGCAAAAATAACATTCACTCAAAATCCACACCCATTATGAAAAAATAGCCAAAGATAATGTAGGGATTACTCTATCACGTTTTAACACCTACAAAACAAACTACATAAACTGCTGTATGGAACAAAACTTATCTGCACATTTTACAGGTTGTTGTACACTTTTTAAACACTTAAGCCCCAGTCACACCTGAGCGTTTTGTATCTTGAAGCTACAAATCGCTGGGAGGGGGAAAAAAAATCAATTCTCTATAAAGATGATTCACATCTCAGTTTTTCTACTTTTTACGTTGGTGACCTTTTGCCTGTACAAAATTGCGCAAAATCGCAGTAAAAATTGTGCTAAAAACGTGTCTTTCTGCTTGAAAACGCTACACCCAGGTGTGAATCAAGCCTGAACGATGGCGTTGCGTACATGTACTGCTGCAAGGTGACAGCATAACACGAATCAGCGCCTATAAAACGGCAGTTGGGGGGGGCGAGCGTGTGCCGCCGGGGGAGCGATCTCATGCCTGTCACGAGCTCCAGAAGTGTGGCCAAGGGTCGGGCGGACTCGATGTCCGCCGGCAACCCGCGATCGCTTACAATAGCAAAAAAACACAGAACAGCCAATGTAAACACGGTGGTTCCCTGCTCTGACAGGGGACATAACACTGATCTACTGATCCCTGTCACTGGGATCAGTTAGATCTCTTATGCCCCTGCCCGCCCAACAGTTAGAACACGCCTAGGGAACTGTTAACCCCTTCATTGCCCCTACATGTTAACACCTTCCCTGCCAGTGACATTTATACAGTAAATCAGTGGCTATTAACATTTCTGATCGCTGTATAAATGTCAATAGTCCCAAAAAAAAAAAAAAAAAAAAAAAAAAAAAAAGCCATAAATTAAATTCTCATGGTTTGTAAACACGGCATCTTTTGCACAAATCAACCGCCGATTGCGATTTTTTTTTTTTACCACAAATATGTAATAGAATATATATCAGCCAAAACTGATGAATAAATATTTTTTTTTTATATTTTTTTTTGGATATGTATTTTAGCAAAAAGTAAAAATTTGTTTTTGTTTTTTTTCAAAATTGTCGCTTTTTTTGTTTATAGTAGTGATCATAAGTGACGCAGAGGTGATCAAATACCACCAAAAGAAAGCTCTATTTGTAGGGGAAAAAAAAGGACGGCAATTTTGTTTGGGTACAGCGTCACACGGCCACAAAATTAAAAGCGACGCCAGTGCCAAATTGCAAAAAGTGCTCTAGTCCAGGGCTGAAGTGGTTAAGCAGAACTTCAGCCAACAAGACAAAAATAAATAGCACAATAAAAAACATAAAACAATTCAGCTTCAGCCCAGATTTTCACCCTGCAGTTCTTTTTTTCTGACTCAGTCTAGGGGGTTTATTTACCAAAGTTGGAAAGTGCAAAATCAGGCTCACTTCTGCACAGAAATCAAACAACTTCCAGGTTTGATTGCCAAAGCTTAATTGAACAAGCTGAGGTTAGAAGCTGACTGGCTACCATTTACATCTGTACCAGATTCTGAATGCACCTGTTTTTGTAAATCTACCCCTAGATGTCATCAGTCTGATGGCCAACATCTTTCAACCCTCTGAGCCTAGGTCATCCTGGACAGACCCATGGCCTGTGACTGAACAGTAGCAGCACAATAATGCTCATTTCTCTGTCACCTTGCTCTCTTCTCCTAACAGCACGTAATGAACTATTTGGCTCCTTGTGCTACATCTTCCTCTTATACTCCAGCTTTGCTATACAGGAACTGAAAAGGGCTACCAACCGGTCACTTTCAGGTTCTTACACTGCTTGTTTACATTTTCTGGCATCTATAAATTTAATTTAGGAAAGCTAGAAAGATGAAGGTAAAGTTTATGTCCTGCCAAATCTTTTCTGTTCCTTTTTTTAGTTTTGGATAGAGTGGGTAGGGCCAGAACCCCTGCTGGGTTTTACTGCTCATCTGGGACTCCATGGAGAGCTTTCCCCTCATTTTGTTCTGCTGATAAACAATTTTCACCACTGTGCTCCTCTATGGCTATTATGAAAGGTCCTTCTCTCAGGAAACACTGGAATATTCAGATGTAGATGGAGATACAAGACTCCCAGGTGGACAGGAAAAATGTGTAAATAATGGCAGGAAGATCTCGATGTTGTAGTATCCAAAACATACAAGAAGCCAGTAGCTGACTAAGACCACCAGGCTCCACCTACAGCTAAAAGTTATTTTTTGAATGGACGGTTCCTTTAACATGCTAAATATTTTTAATAAATGAATGATGTCCTGGTGACACTCTGCCACAGGGGGTCACTGATCCCTAAACAGGACAACCTTATTAATCATAGTAATTATACTAATTATGTACTCTGGGAGGAAGAAGCTGGAGAACAAAAAGTATTGCACTAAATAAAACTCACTGAAAACATGTTGAGGATGTATAAGCAGAAATGTTCCCTGGCACAGACAACCAGGAGCAAAGAACAAAACCACATATCCTCCTTATTAAATTCATTACATGAAGGCTCCCGGCGTCCTCACATTCCACCCATTCACCCCAACCAAATTCCAAACTCATTTGTCTAATTAGCATGCAACCACCATCACCACTGATTACACAGGCCTGAAATCAAAGCCAACGCCATCTATTTAAGGATCCAAACGTGAGAAATGCCGCTATAGTTAAAAAAGGTGAAACTGTTTAAAGAATCCTGGGTTTTAAACACAGAGAGGGCCCTGTATACTGCGGTTCTGTCACTCATGTGTAAATGTCTCACCGCTGGACAAACGTTCCATTAGCTGTACACAAATACGAGACCAAGTTTCCCATTCCGGCCTTTCTTGTGTAAGATTTCACGCCCCAGTGATAACTTTCCAAATTACTAGAACACGAGTTTGCTTTTTGGGTGGGAATCAAAAGGAAAAATAAACGGTTGAAAACGTCGTCTAAGGTAAAGAAACATACGTATCTGAGTGTCGAAAAAGCGCACTTTGGTTTTCAGACGTCGCAAAGGATTGGCCTTGAGAGAGATTAAAGCAAAGGTCTTGAGATTCTCAAAAATATAATCAAATAGAATTACAAATTTAAAAGGTAATGTGGTTCAAAGAGGTGGTCAGATGGTAAATTATTGCCTATTACCTTATGGGCACAGATTAGATTTTATTTGACATGGCTAGGGAAATCGTATAGATGCGTATATAGTGTCTGTAAGGCACCATGCACACAGAGCGTTCAGCCCAGGCGGGGTTCTAGCATTTTGGTGAGGGCAGAATGCCACAGGCAAGTATACAAAAGCAAAAGACAGAGCTGCAACCATGGGAAACCCGGTCTCGCAAGGTAAATCTTCACCACTTCACAGCGCTCATTGCTTCGGCAAGCCACTTCTATTCCACATGATCAGAAGGGCCGCAGCACCTCAGTGTATTGCAAAAAAATTTTAAAAAAACACAAAAAAACACACACACACACACACACACACACACACACACACACACACACACTATTGAAGATCAGGAGGTTCAGGTAAAAAAAAAAATCCCGCAAAAAACGTTGACGTGCTTGGCTGAAATGCGTTTCTGTGCTAGATTTTAATCCCCCTGTACCGCTTGATCTTCAATACAATAGGTTTTACTGCAATACGCTGAGGTGCCGGCTCAGAGCTTTCAGAGTAGTGTGCATCTGTGGACAAATGCCCAGAATGTAGACGGTTTACAACCTGCAGTGGGGAAAGACAGACTGCCTGTGCCTTCTGCCTGGCCTGTACCAAAAAACACTGAGATCTCATGCATTGTGCATGAGGCCTTAAAAGTGGCAGCACATAGATAATGGTGTTCGCTAGGTCTAGTCACGCACTATACAATGACAACATACCATTATGGCTCACGTACATACCAATTGCCACAGATACTGATTTTTGACGTGTATAATCTGTTCAATGGAAGATGCCCGTGTACCCAATCTGTTTCTATGCATTTTTTTGTTGACTTGATGGGTATTCAACATATGTTACCTTTCAATAAAATAAGATTGAACTAATAAGTGGCAGCACAGTGGCTTACAAAACTAGGGTCTATGGTTCCAATCTCAACCAGAAGACTAGCTGCATTTGGATTTGCATGTTCTCCCTGTGCTGGTTCCTCCAAAGACATGCTGGCAGTAGGTTAATTGGCTCTAGTATGTGTGCATGTATATGTAACATCATGACGATGAGACATGGCAGTGAGTAGAAGCATCTGCACAAATTCAGCACAGATGCCTAGTGGTTGGCATTTGTGCCTTTCAGCATTGTTGTCTTCATTTTAAATCTTGGTATAGGTACAATCTCTGCATGAAGTTTGCAAGTTCTCCCTGTGCTCATGTGGGTTTCCATCCCACACGGCAAAGACGTGCTAATAGGTAAAAGCGGCTTGTTTGCAAATTGGCCCTAGTATGTGTGTGTATGCACTGTATGCGAGATCGATACCTTAGATCAGGGGTCCTCAGACTATGGCCCTCCAGTTGTTCAGGAACTACAATTCCCATCATGCCTAGTCAGGTCTGTGAATGTCAGAGTTTTACAATGCCTCATGGGATGTGTAGTTCCGCAACAGCTGGAGGGCCGTAGTTTGAGGATCCCTGCCTTAGATTGTAAGCTCATTCAATTGTACCATATCTAAAAGTGCTCCATAAAAGTGGGAATTTCAAATCCCCAGAGAAAAGTACAGTGGGTGCAGTGTGTAAAAATTCACCTTTTCATTTTTTTCGGAACCAGCACTAGCAGAAACAAATAAAAAAATATGGGTCTTCAAGGCATCTCTAATGTAAATAGGATCCCATGAACAGCAATTGATTTCTCAAAATGTACTGGTCATACCATGCAGCCAGATTTGACCAAAATGGTATACAGCAGAGTTCAGCTTTGAAGTGAAAAGTAAATCAAGATAGCAATGCAGCTTTTGGAATATCATATGCAAATTATGCCCATCTTGTCTGCCTTCCCTCATTGCCCAAATTAGAAAATACTCAGCTGTCTGAAATGCCTTTACCCTTTGCCTTTTTAATAAAAATCACATGGAGTCAAGGAAGTGTCCCCACAGCAGCACTTGGGACCCAGTTCTGTGCCAGGAAATCAGGGACAGTTGGCAAATACACACACGCTCATATTTCACCACCAGAAACATCAGCCCAGTGGAAGCCGAGCATTAGCCCTGAGACGTACAGCAGCACATCTGGATGTAATCACATAGGACAAGCCGGCTAGTGAACATGGCTGGGAGCCTTTGTATACATTTCTGTAGCGTATTTCAGACCCTCCTGCCTCGCAGCAGCTCATGACATGAGCCAGCTAATCAGGGACCGTGCAAAAATCCATAAACACATCTCACCTTTCCCGGACCAGCTCTGTGCCAGGAAGGCTCACAAATATGCTGAAGGCCCTTTGGCTCACTCTCTGAATTTCAATGACCTACTTGGGAACAAGTAAAGCTCTGATTAGATGCCGGTAAAGCAGGTATTAACCATTCTAGCATCCTTAGAAAGACATTAATCTTCTCGTAACCCACAACAGCACCCGTCTCAGGAGGTCATATGATAACATGGTTGTTGGATACATGAGCATCAGTTAAGTTACCAAACAATGTTGAGTCTCGCACACACAGATACTAGGGAGACTCAATAGTTTGCATGAAGCTCTTAGATTGATATTTCTTATAAAAGCGAGGGCAGATATTTAGCAAGGCAAGTCCTATCCAGCTAGCACCTCTCCCAAAGAAGCACTTTGGTTCAATGAAACAACGTTAGCCTTGAAATACCTGGGTATGAAAGTGGACCTTCCAATACCTTTACAAGTCTAAGACTACATTCACGACATGACGCAAAAGACAGGACATACATTTTTAAACAAGAACTGTACTTTTTATCCAAAAAACAAAAAAAAAAAAATGCTTGGGTTCAGAACTAGTGACTGACTCTGCCTTGGCTGAGATGGTATCGTTAATCTGCTTTAGGCAGAAGCAAGTAAGCTAATAGGCATTCAGGAGACACGGTTCCCCTCCTGCTGAATGCCTGTTTTTTTTCCTCACTTTGATTTTTAAATTGGCCAACACCAATTTTACATTGCAGAACTGAGCCGCAACTGTGGGAGCCAAGCTTTCGGCTCACAGTTGTGGCGTGACCCCATTGAATGGCTGTGAAACTCTGCACCCCAAGTTAAAAATGCAGCAGCAAGTGTACAGCCCTGTCTGACTGTATTACAATGTGGGGCAGTAAAACAGTGGCTCACCCACTTGTTTTATGTGCCCTTTCCCACGAGCTGCCCGTGTGAAAAAGCCCAAAGTAAATGGCAGAAATACACGGTTAGAAAATCGACCGATCGCCGACCAACAAAACAGCTGTCCAAAGTCGGAATCGTCGCCAACATTAACCAATCAAAAAAAAATCTGTAAAAGACCAAATCGATTGAATAGCTGGTTGGTAAGTTGAGCTTGGTTTTTCCTTGGCTGTTTGTTGTTACGTGATGCCCTCCAACACTCCTTACTATATAGACCAGTTATAGATGGAGGCAGTGGCTTACTTTTTGGATATTTGATTCTGGTCAGGTAAATGCACCGACGCCTTTGCAGTCATTTTGCTATCTGTTGGGTGTCCAGTGTGTTCCTGTACTTTTAAGGAGGGATGGGCTACCTCCATGCCACCTGCCTTCATCTATCTCATCAGAATGCATGTGCTCCCACTGTGGAGGCTCTCACAAGCCAGAGATAGGTCTGGAGGATGCAGGGAGCCCTCCAGTTTACACATGCATTTGCAAATGTGTGTAACCAATCCCCTGCTTTTAACGCATACTGTTAGACGATTAGTTTGGCTGGTTTCAAGCTGATTGGCAAGTTGAGCTTGGTTTTCGCCTGGATTTTTCCTAGGCTGTTTGTTAATACGTAGTGTTAACGTCTCACATACAAGTGGAAGTGATGTGCGTGTGGACCTTGTAGCCACACAAGTGAGTTCTACGCATGCGTGATTATGTTTTTTTAGAGATTAGAGATTTTTTACCGACGACCTCCACACGAATAGAATATTGTTTGCAAACGATACCACACAATTTTTCCAATCAATCTTTTTTGTTCAAAAAATCGATATCAGGTATTACTTGCTGGGCATCAATGGTTAGAAAATCGGCCAATTGTTCACAGAACGGAAATTGTCGGATGATTTTCTTATTGTGCATTTCTGCCATAAGGCCCCGTTATTGTGCTCAATGGTTCTGATTTTAATCCATTAGGGGCGGCTTACCATATTCTGCAATGCTCTGCATTAATAAATTCTGTGATGTCACGATCTTCACCTATTCCCATCAGAGAATGCCTTGTATTCACTGAAAGGAATACATGGTGTTCTGTGAATGGTGGTAGTGCCAAGCAAGTGATTCTCTGTGGTCAGTGTGCAGAAGGGAAAGCTGGCTGGCACAGGACCTAAAATCTCAGTTATCACTGTAGTAGCACTGACTACTATAATGACTGTCAGCTTCCACAGCAGTCCATCGGGTATGGCATATTCATACTTGCCACTGGTCAAAGCCTGATTCGTAGAAGTATGCAATAAAGATCATACCTAGAGCTCAGCTTTAGGATCCGCCATTGGTCACTGTTAGGACAGGGAGCGGATTAAGGTTATGACTCAGTTGCAGTCTTTACACTCTCAATGTATTCTCTAAGGGTGCAACATGGTTGTAGAGCAGCTGCCCTTAAATCCCAATAGATTTCTGAGGAACACCCTTGGGTTTATTTAAGGACTAAATATACAATTCATAGCAACAGCCAGAGAAAATATTTTCACACCCCGGTTACACAGTTTACATCTGTGTGATAACAAACTAGTTGTAGCATTTTGCTACCTGAAACGTTAATCAGTAACTTCAGGCTTTGGGTCTAAGGCCTACGGAGCCAGATTTCTCTCAGGTGAATTTACCTCAGAGCACTTCTATATAGTACATGAGCTCATCCTGTTGTATTTTTACCAGCACTGGCAAATCAAGGTCCTTTTTGATACAACATTAATTTAGAATCTGACAAGACTTGGCGGGCAACTAATCTTGTACAGGATTTTTTTCCTCTTAAAACCTTGGGTGTTGGCATGGCCTGCAGTGAAAGATAAGAGAAGAATCCTATTTACTGCACCCAAGGTCTCTCAAGAAATGTTTGATGGTTGCCACAGTAACTATTTTATAATAGTCTATTTAAAGTCTATGTTCACACAGGTGATTGATGAAAAAGTGCATCCATCACTTTAGGTTATGTCAAGACACAGAAGAGCACGTAGATGATGTCCCTCCATCAGAAATATGAAGAGCAAGCATTTAAAAAAGTACACATTAAAATTACCTACGGAGGAAAAACTAATTATGCGATTTAATGGAGAATGCAGAGAGCATTCTCAGGCCTGGATGGGAAGAATGTGATATGTGGATGGTGGTGCAGACAAGTTGTACAACTGATATCTCCCTAAAATAGGGACACGTACAAGACTGGCAGCGGGACAGGGGATGAGGGGGCTCCACAACATAACTGAGCAAAGATGGCGTTACGTTTAACATCATAACAAACTGGATATATCAGCAAAAAGCACCTTCAACCACTCTACTGTCTTTGGTCACTTTTACATATATCCCTAAGAATCTTGGCCATGCACTACCAACACAGTCACAGTTTTACAGGCTACAATGCTGTCCTCTCTGGAGGCTCTACAGTCGCTCCGTTATAGAGGAGCCAAGGCTCCTTACCCCCTCACGCCATCCATGCTCACCACCCTTATGGCCTGGACAGTGAGAATAAGTCTTGAAACCCACACCAGCTCTCCCCAAACACTCCCCCATGGTGGAATCCTACTTTACCTCACCTCCTTTCTCTCTCAGACGCTCAAGCCTGGACTAAATGCAGCATTGAATTGCTGTCACATCTAGTTGATCAGGGCAATCTGCTACCCTTTCCTGCTCTTGGCACAAAATAGAACGTCCCTGTCACTTATTTATTTTTCAATACTGGTAGTTGTTCCATGCCTTTGGTAGCCAATTTTCCCCTTCAGCTGTGACTTTATCCATGTCATCCCTTGAAGGGAATGATCGGATTTGAGTGCTCTGTGCTTTATAATCACTTGTGCATGATTACCCTGACTGACTTGGACTCCCTCTGATGTAAATGGTTGACAGATAACCTTGATCTGGATAAAAAAATGACTGGTTGGATATCTAGGACAGGCCCATTCAATTTCAGGTAGTGCAGAGAGCTTACTTGACTCCATATAGGGTCCAGAAGGTGAATCAGTCCTCTCCTCCAAATTACTGGATTTGCAACCACCTGATGGGACATTTCATTCACATCTTTTGGTCATGTCCAGATGTTACTCAATACTGGGACTCAGTGGTCTGTCTCATTAACAAAGTTTCTGCCATTATGTTCTCACACTCTCTACTGATATGTTTGCTGGGCTTGGTTGAAGATTTAGTTCCAACAGTGGCAGAACAGACTACTGGTGCTATTTATGCCAAGAAAGCCATCACCCTCACTTGGAAAAAACCTTCACCTCCAATGATCATGTTCTGGCAACAACTAGTTAATATGGCCCTACCTATGTACAAAGATACCCATTGCCATAGGGGTTGCCCCAAAAAGTTTGAGAAAAGTGTGGCCTACGTGGCTTCAGAACGACTACTGCTCAAATGTAGGTGGCCAATAAATTGAGTTATCATTGTTGGGGTCTTGTTATTGGTACAGCTGCTGCATTCCAATTGACATGCATGGGACTATCTGCACAGGGATGCATGAACATCGGTGTATCCCCGTGCAGGTAAGTACAGTTCTCGCAGGGGTGTACACTGTAGTATGCTTGTGTGAACAAAGCCTAAATGTCAAAGAAAAACAAAACCTTATCAGTTACAACCAAGGAAGTGGCCATCTTGGCCTCGGTTTGGTCTGCAGTTGCCATGGTGCTACACATGTGAACAGCTATGATACCACCGATTTGAAGGCTTGTTAGTTCAGTTGAGAGCACACGCAACTGACAGTTATCATGCCTTGAATGTAATCAAATGTACAGTAGTTATGCTGTGAATGCAAGGCAAAACTTTTTTCTATCCTGGATAGGTAAGGGAGGGTATTAACCTGTCAGGTTCTTTTTGCCATCTGTGTCTCATTGGGGAGATGTACCTTCACTTCATGTCCCATAGCCAAAACAGGAAGGACATTTCTGGTTGACACGAGAACTAGTGTCTCAAACGGAAGGTGTCTCCTCTATTACTTTTCTGGGGCTGACACAAAATTTGTGATTTTCTTTTACTTTTGAGGATAATGGTAAACAGGAATTTTCTTTTAGTTTTACTGTAAGTGGCCTTAGACAAAACTACTGGCTCTAAAAAGGATGTGGAAATTTAAGGAAATTCCAGCTTGCATAAAAGGATGCAATCCAAAAAAAATAAACAAACATTCATTAACAGTAATACACTGGCAGAGGAATTTCCACATGACCTGATTTTATGTACAAAGACATCACTTTGAATATTTTTTTTTTTCTTTTAAGTAGTGTACAGATTTGTCATTAACAAATCAAGAGCGCTAAGAAAATTAAAAACCAGATTTACCAACTGATGGCTTTGTGATTTGCGACAAACTTAAAAAACCTTTGGCAGATCCTTGATTAAAATGATGCCATAAAGAGAATTGTGATTATAAACATGGCTGAGGCTTGTTTATGTTAACTGTAATTTTACTGCTAAGCAAACCTCTTTATGGGTGTTTGTGTTTTGGGTCCACATGACACAAAAAAAAAAAAAAAAAAAAAAAAAAAAAAAATCAAACATGCAGCATGCCCATTTGCTCCCACTCGGTCTGTGCTCATCATGGCAGACAGCACAAAGTCATACAAGAGATTTAACCTGCCATTCTTTATTTCACTACAGATGCTTTGCCCACTAGAACAGCCATTCTCAACCTGGGTTCCTCCAGGGGTATCTATGGGTTAATTCAGCGGTGGCTAACTGGCCTCCATCTGATGGAGCCTACATAGTTGCACTTCCAATGCCACTTTACAGAGCCAGTGACACAACTGCGAGGATGATATAAAGGCCACCCCTGTAAAGGGGGAATTCCTCCCACCTATCACCAATGTAAGGGGCATTTTCCCAGCACTCCTGATGGACCAATTTCATTGGGGAGACCTGATTATTTAAAAGGGTTCTTTTGGGGTAAAATGGTTAAGAAAGGCTGCACTAGACAGTGCTGTGCATATAACAAGAACAGGATTGGCAGCCCCAGGTGTAAAATAAAAAAAAAGCACATCCTTGAGATACAAGGATGCTGATTTTCCCACACCTTTCATTCTTCATTCCTCCAAGGAGAAGCAATGATGCATATGCCAACAAGTAAATAATTCTGGTTGTCCGGTTTGCCATGAGAGATCACTTGTATATGGAGAACCAGATAGAAGGCAGATCTAGGTAGATCTGAGTAGGTACAAACAAATTTCAAGGAGAAGTTCACTTTGTGAACATGTTACACCTATATTTAGGGTGTAACATGTACAGTATCTGCCTGCTCTTCCCACAATCTCCTCCCTCCCCATGACAGTGGGCAAGGGATCTGCTCTTCGCACCTGCCGTCACAGCTTGTAGTTCTCAATGAACTACCAGAGCAAGGATGAGCACTCTAGGTGGTTCACTGTGCTTTCTGTAATTCAGTAACTGCTTGCCCGTACCAGCTACACCAGCAGTCTGCAAGAGCCTGGAATTTCACCCACGATCTGCTGGCCGAGGGTGCAATGCTTTACAAGCTCCTAAAAAATAAATAAAATTCCTTTTTTTGTACCTGCAAAAAAAATATGCATTTTTTTAAAAAAAAAAAAAAGGTGAACTTCTCATTTAATACATCATAGTTGCACAGTTAGAGCAAATACTGTTAGAGCTTTTCAGTAACAATGCTGAGTACATCATTTCCAATATATATTTTTTACAATATTAAAATAATGCATACACGCACTAAAAATACACAAAAATTCCAGTTTAACACCATGGTTCACGGCTCCTAAATTCAATTGGGAGAGTAACAGAACAAAGACTAGTAGGGTTACAACCACTCACACACTTGTCAGTTGAGACTGTGGTTAAATAAATGCAAATGTGCCATTTAAATTTCTGGAATATTATTTCAAGCTAAGAATGACTTGAGAAACCAAACAGGCAATTACTGAATATTAAATTGACCATAAACTTCTCTCGCTCTTAGCAGTGGTAAATCAAACTCCCGAATTCCAGTCTCCTGACACACTTCTCATGCAAGACACTAATACGGAATGATTTATGGCCTGTTAGTGTTTCAAGTTCCTTTTATGTTTTCCCAGTTAACTTTATCTTTTGGAATAATCAAGAGGGGGGGAAATATTTTCATAAAGTTTACTTTGAAAAAAAGCTCAAAAATAAAAATAAAAAATAGATTAAACCATGAATCCATCCTCCGGGGCTTGTATAGTATGCTGCACATAAACTTGACCTTTCACAGCACAAATTAGAGGCTGTAAAATCCAGACTGTTACCCTGCATACAATGGAATTTTTAAACAAAAGGAAATCCTTTATTTCCCACTTGTAAAAAATGGACAAACAGCTCTGACCTCTGAAATGTACAGTGGCTTAATTCTATCCCAAAGGCAGACAGAGCTAGCTCGAGGGCAACGGTTAGAATGTATGGGAGCTGATGGGGCTGTAAGTGATTCCCCATGTGTACATTATAGAGCAGCCCCTCTCAAACTTTTTACTATAAAAAGAGCCCTTGAAATAACCTTCTGGTCAAAGAATCCCTGCCAATTACTATAAATACAGCTCAAGGTACATGAATATGAAAGTTAAAAGGGAAAGAATGCTTCATTTGGGGTCAGCAAGAAGAACCCCCCTTTAGAGAACCAAAAAAAAAATATATAATAATAATAATAATAATAATAATAAGTCAGTATTTACTTATCTGAGAGGTAGAAATGACTCAAGAAACGCCTAGCAACCTTTCAATATTAGGGCATTTTCCTGTCCAGGCATCCAGCGGTGTCCTCACCCAAGCAGATTCTTCAATTGGCTATCGGGTGCTGGCGCCATCTTGACTAATGCGGTTTCACAGCCGGTTTCCCACTGTGCATGTGCAAAGCTCGCTGCACTTTGTGAATGGGTCAGTTTTCTGGGACCTGTGAAGTGTTCCAGAAGGCTTTTAGGCAAAGAGTTGGGGGGCTGAACTTCCAGCCCAGTTCACCATGGCAAACGGAGCCAGAAGTGGGAGCGGGTACCTGCCCCCCCCCCCAAAAAAAGGTGCCAAATGTGGCAGCGGGGGGGGGGGGGGCTGGAGTCAATCAAGCGGAGATCTCCTTTTATGGGATCCCCATGTAAGCTGGAAATCACTATAGCAGGCACCACTACTTCAGTGATCTTCATTGCAGCCCTGATCAGTGTATTCAACAGCAAAAGGAGCCCCCACTGTCAGCATACAATAGCACAGCAGGGAAGATTCCTCCATCCATCTTGCTTGTGTGGAGAAGGGAATCTGTTGGTTTTGTTTTTATATCAGCCCATTGATCAGAGGAGAAGGAAAAAAAAAAAAAAACAAATACACACACACTCTATGGCCATCCTTAAGGCTCAAACACACTATAGAAAATATCGGGCGAACATGTTTGTCCAGATAATGTTTGTACAATTTTCGTATAGTGTGTACAAAACTTTCGACAGCCAACGTTTTTGGTCTATTGGAAAAAAAAAAAAAAAAAAAAAAGTATTTTTTCATCTTTTTTTTTTTTGCATCTCAGTGCTGCTGATCTTCCGTGGCCTCTCTGCAGCCATTTCCTTCAAAGCAGGATCATAAGGTATTATTTTAATGAAAACAGGGAATTTTTACAACTACATTAAAGTGACCCCTTTTCCAAACTAAAGTTTTCAAACGCAATTACACCTGTAAAAGAAGTCACCAAGTACCTTCCTGCTGTCAAATGCTGCTCCAACCCCAAGAGATCTTCTGCTGGAATCTAAGGGAAACAGACACCTCCCGGCGTATCAATGTCCTGGGTTCCCCGCTGATCTCCCACTGTTACTGTATACAGCAGAATATGGAGGTAAGGGGGGGGGGGGGGGGGGAGGAAAAAAAAAA
>BLSH010024910.1:1037446-1052067 GCA_018402905.1 Glandirana rugosa | reverse complement strand
GAAAATCTATACGCTCATGTGAATGGAGCCAAAATGCAGGTAATCACTGCCTGTGCAAACTGCTGTCACTAACAGCTGCAGCCACCATTGCTTTGTATGGGCTGCGCGGCCACAGGTCTTGGCACACACATCACTCCAGTCGCAGCAATCCACAGATTCTTGTCGCTGGAATTCAAAGTGTGCTAATCAGACAGGGTGAATGAAGGCTTACTGTCAAGCACAGAGTTATGAATGCACAAGATTTCTGGCAGGATCATCAGGTATTTTCTTTAAATTCACTGATAGATTACACACACACCAAAGGAAAGTCAATTGTTAGGGCTTACATGAACTTTAAGAGCCATGTCACACTTGTGATCCAGGTAGGTGTAAAATGTTATTTTGGGATAGGCAACTAAGTGGTGTTCAGGTCTACCTTTAAAAGAAAAAAAAAACTACTACTAAGTGGTGTTCAGGAAAGCCATGCATATGTGACATGCAAGCCTGACGCACATCTGAATGCCATGAAAAGTTGGGTAGTAGTACAAACGTTTTATACTGAAGGAGGATTCCTTGGTGGTGGCCTGTGAGAGCAGACAGATGTTGGGCTGTCAATCTGTAGAACCCTCCTTCCCCTCACACTAAAAGCAGTCCTGGACTGTCACAGCAAAGTCCACAGGCAGTGTGTAGGGCTGTCACTTCGGAGTATTATGTAGATCAGCCTGTCATCCCATCTTAGTACAGAAAAAGGATCTGTCATTGTTTATGTCCATGTGCCCTCCAGTTGAACTGTAATGCTAATACGGCAATAGAGCAGAAGCATTGGTCATGGGTAGTAATTGTTCCCCAGCTGAGCTGCTTGTGAAAGACCCACAAAACGATTTGTTGCCATTTCTGTAAAGCAGTGGTTCTCAACTCCGGTCCTCAGGACCCCACAACAGGCCAGGTTTTCAGGATTACCTTGGGAAGATGCAGACTAGAATGCTGCAATCACTGAGCAGCCAATGAGATCACCTGGGATGGATTTCAGTTATCCTGCAAATCTGGCCTGTTGGGGGGTCCCGAGGACCGGAGCTGAGAACCCCTGCTGTAAAGGCAAGTAACAATAAAGAGATCTTTCCAACAAGTTGGTGCCCATGTTTTGCTCCTAGGAGAACAAATACCTGCATCCTGAGTCAGCAAGAGCTGAGCCTAGTGGTTAACTGCGCCATGGAACCTGCATTTTAAATCTAGCCAGGCAGATTAAAAAAAAAAAAAAAAAAAAAAAAAAAAGGAAGCTTGTTCTGGTTTGTGTTTACCAGGTGTATATAGAAACATTCTATTGGTTAGAATTTATGTGTGTATTCATTAAACAGTACTTATATAGCGACATCAATTCACATATATATTGTATATTCACATCAGTCCCTGCCCTCGTGGAGCTTACAAGGTCCCTAACTTACATTCATATATACACATACTATCGCCAGTTTAGGCAGGAGCCAATTAACCTCCCAGCATGTCTTTGGAGTGTGGGAGGAAAACGGAGTACCTGGAGGAAACCCACACAGGCAGAGACAGAACATGCAAACGCCAGGCAGGTAATGTCTTGGTTGCGTTTTGAAACAACAACCCTCGTACTACCAGGCAGAGTGTTATGTGCGTAAATTATGCCAGTAAGCTCCTCTGTGAATGCAGGTTTGGGGCACTTTTTTATGTCCCTGAGCACCATTCTAAAATATGAACCTAGACGCCACAACGTGCATGAACAGAAGGAGGTTGATATACTAAAGGCAAATATACTGTGCACTGCAAGTGCAGTTGTTATAGATCTGAGGAGAAGCTCTGAAATGAGGGGGAAGCTCTGCTGATTTCCAGTGGCGGCTGGTGAATTTTTAGGATGGGGGCACCAGGCCCTACCCTTGCTTTTCAACTCCTCCTACTTCTCATAAGCCCCACCCCTTATAGAATCCACCCACTCCGTCCCCTGTATTCCCAATATTGTATCAGGAGTATACAGCTCAGCATCACAGGACATAGTATACAGCTCAGCATCACAGGTGGGGTATATTCTGCCAGTACACAGTATATAGCCAGTACACAGGAGGAGCCACCGCTGCTGATGTCTATCATCCAATCATGTGCAAGCAAAAATGCTGTTTTTCTTAAATTTTCCTTGCATGTTCCCCCCTCAGATCTAGATCAACTGCACTTGCAGAGCACAGTCTACCCCAATCAACCC
Source organism: Glandirana rugosa (assembly GCA_018402905.1). Taxonomy (NCBI): domain Eukaryota; kingdom Metazoa; phylum Chordata; class Amphibia; order Anura; family Ranidae; genus Glandirana; species Glandirana rugosa. The sequence continues at coordinate 1,049,867 of BLSH010024910.1, read as the reverse complement.
CAATGGTGGAAATGACTGTGTTCAAAGACCTAAAAATGTTTTTTTTTTTTTTGTTTTTTTTTTAAGAAATGCCTCTAAAAGAGACAACATTTTCTATTCAGGTGCATAAAGCCCTATGAAGCAACAGCATCATGTCCAAATCTGTGCTACGCAAACCGTGTTGTCAGCACTGCAAACTACATCTATGTGAAGAAAACCATAGCAAAAAAAAAAAGCAGGATAACTATGCTGCAGATCTGATTACAGCAAAGTGAAAGTGACTGGCTGCACTTTGTATAGACTTATCAAATCATTCTGCAAATCACATAATAGGTGGGTTATGGTTAACCGGAAAGTCCCAAGATTTCTACTGTTCTTGGAATTCAAGATATTACAGTAAAACTTAATACAAGCACCCTTTTAGTCTTGGAATTATATATTTTTTTTTAATTGCCTAGCAGTTGTGCGGCAGTTCCTAAATGGGAGTAATTTTGCAAGTCAGTGCATTTTTTGTTGTGTAGACTTTAAGATTTTTTGCCTCATTTGAAGCCAAACTGCTGCCAAGAACCCTCTTACTAGAGTTTTGGTTAAAGTATATTCCATTTTAAGTTTTGGATGGAGAACATTTAGAACCTGCCAGGTTTGTCCCTTGTGGAGATTTTTCCTTCCCTTCCTGTCTCTAGACACAACAAAGAGGGGAAATTTCGCCAAAAAGGAGAAAAATACCTCTCATTAGACATCTGTGACCAGAACATGTTTCCCCATTGGAAGATTTCCCCTCTGTTCTAATTCCAGCGACAACTAAAAAGTTTTGATTTTTCTCTCACTTTTGGTGTCGGTAACCATGGTCACTAGGTCAAATCACAAAGGTGAATCTGAGTTCACCTTTCCTGCCTAACCCCCCCCAAACATGGATCTTTAACCACTTGCCGACCGCATATAGTACATATATGGTGGCAAAGTGGCACGTTCCTGCGATTCACTGTTTATAAACGGTGATCCGCACATGTGCGAGTAGTGGGCATGCCGCCGGCGGTGTGCACGTCCGCCGATGACCCGCGATTGCTTGTGAGAGAGCCAGAACGTGGAACCGCCGATGTAATCACGGTGGTTCCCCGCTCTGTGAGGGGGGACAGAACAGATCTACTGATCCCTGTGATCGGGATCAGTTAGATCTGTTATGCCCCTGGCAGCCCAGCCCCCTCACAGTTAAAACACACACATGGAATACAGTTAACCCCTAGATCGCCCCCTGCAGGTTAACCCCTTCCCTGCCAATGACATTTATACAGTAATCAGTGTTTTTCTTTTTAGATCTGATCGCTGTATAAATGTCATTGGTCCCAAAAAAGTGTGAAAAATGTCCAACATGTCTGCTGCAATATCGCAGTCCCGATAAAAAAAAATAAAAAAAAATTCCATAAATTAATTCTCATGGTTTGTAAACGCGACAACTTTTGCGCAAACCAAACAAACGCCGATCAATTTTTTTTTTTTACCCCAAATATATATAATCGAAAAATAAGGAAGAATATATATCAGCCAAAACTGATGAATAAATTCGTTTTTTTATATATTTTTTTTGGATATGCATTTTAGCAAAAAAATCTTTTATTTTAAAATTGTCGCTCTTTTTTTGGGTTATAGCAGTGATCAGAAATGAGGCAGAGGGGATCAAATACCACCAAAAGAAAGCTCTAATTGTGGGGGGACATCAATTTTGTTTGGGTACAATGTCGCACGACCGCGCAATTGTCAGTTAAAGCGGCGCAGTGCCGAATCACAAAAAGTGCTCTGGTCCTAAAGGGGGAAATCCTTCCGGGGCTGAAGTGGTTAAACAAACTTCTAAGAAATGGGGTAGAACCTGTGTTGGGTTTTATTGTAATCTGTGTCCATAATGAAAAGAAGTTAAAGTGGTTCTAAAGGCTGAAGGTTTATTTACCTTCATGCATTCTATGCATGACAGTAAAAAACCTGTGCGCAGCACCCCCTAATCCTTACCTGAGCTCCCTCCAATCCAGCAATGTTCACGACAGCCTCGGCTGTCCCGGGACTCTCCCTCCTTATTGGGTGAGACAATCATCACATATCAATCACAGCCAGTGAGCCAATAAGGAGAGAGCGGGGGACTCTGTGTTTTATGGACGCTTAAAGCAGCGGGTCGGGAGTCAGCATGCAGCGGTGCCCCCAGGGCATGCAGCTTTCTCTGGGGGCATGAGTCAGGAGTGCCAGTGGAGGAAAAGAAAAGGATCAGAGCTGCTCTGTTCAAAATCACTGCACATAGCAGGTAAGTAGGACATGTTTGTTATTAAAAAAACTAGGCTTTAAATACAACTTTAAAGTCACTTATTCTATTAAAAACAAAAAAATATATAAACATTTTTCTCTGAAGATGGACTTCAAAACAACCCACCTGCAATAAAAAATAAAAATAAAAGCATAACTCATTTCAACCGAGCATACAAATCCTACAAAATTGTATAAAATGTTGCTTTTGCTCTGTTCTTTGTTTCCGCTTGATGTTTCAAAATCCATGCCAAAAGCACACAATGATTAGGTTATTTTATATATTTGATAGTTTGACAATACTGAGTCAATCTGCTCTAGGACAGAAAGTAAAAGAACAGAGCAAATCGTCAATGCATATGCTTCCTCTCCTATTCCCTTACGGGCCAGTAACTGGTGCCTTTTGCTGTTCTGTACATTTGGGAAGCAGATCACCATCAAGGAAATGTGATTTTTATGAGAGATTGTTAGCACAGTATTATACAGCCAAAGTTTCTCATACTTGGGAAATGAATCAGGCGTGTACAGCAAATAGATGGAAGCAGCATGGATCCATGGCTCGGCCAAAGAGCACAACAATGAGGATTGTTTAATACTAGAGGAAAGGCCAATAATATAGATAACCGATTGCTGAAAACTACGTGGAGTGGGCAAATTTATGAAAACAGGATTTCTGATTGCTGGATATGGATGTCTGTTACTAAATAAGCCCATATGTGCATAGAAAAGTTGTATAATCAACCTTCTACCTAAACATAAAGAAACCATTTAAGAGACAAATGCATTGCGGTCTTGGCAAAAAATGCAATGAAAGTTGATTGTAGTTCAAGAAGAAAATATCTTCCATTACCAAGATGGTTTTCTGGTTGTATTGCACCTAACTAGGGTACAGTCATGCAAAAATACCTGGAATTCATAAAAGGCTGGCGCAGATAGATTTTGCGTAAGCGTCCCTTGTGTGTTCTCAAGTGGTGCAGCATGCGTCAAATTCATGCACCGGTCTAGAACTTTTACTTTAATTTGGCACATGCTGTCATTTTTAGAATGCACTCAAGACACTTTCCCAAAATCTGTCTGTGCCAGTTTCTCTGTATGCCAATAGAGTGTTTGTCTTAATTCGCTCCACTTTCGTAAGATATGAACGACCGGTATTGTATTTTGACTCTGGTACATTCAATGCACCACAATGTAAGTGGCACATTTTAGAACTACCTGATTTCGGTGCATGCATCGCTGTCAGAACCAAAAGTGGCGCAGTTGGTTCTCGAATTTGGCACAATACATTAAAAAGTGGGATTAACGCCAGAAAAGTGGCACAGCCACTTTATTGAATTCCCCTCTATGTGAGGATGAATTTGTAAGGAATGTAGTTTTACGGATGAGCTCACCCATAGGTTCATGCATACTATACGACAAATACAGCCTTGACTATGCCAGTGTGCAATTGGTTGACTTCTCATATAATGCATTTAAGAAGTGTCACTCTGCAGTATTACTACTCATGTATGACACTATGCTATGGAAAGCATCCGAAAAGATCAACGCTTCACCACTGCCCCAGGCCAGGCTTTTGAAAGAAGGTTTTCTGGCGATAACAAAAAAAAATAAAAAATACATATTTGCAGTTTGGCAGATTAGCTGCTTGTCTTAGACCCAAGTAGAACCAGACAAGTAGAGCAGACAAAAAATTAACCAAAATGGTCCTTCAATGTACTACCTGTCAGCAAAGTTAAAACAAAAATAAGATTAGTAACAGGCCACATTTTTACCAGCCTGGCTGTTGAAATACCAGCCAAATGGCACCTTTATACCCAGTTTGTATCATTGATCTGCAAGCCCTAGTCCATGGAAGCCAGAGGTTTCTGGACTGCACAGATGGTCAATACGATTCCTGGTATGGTATGTATTGCAGTTACATTGGTCCAGCTTGTACCAGCATAAGTATACATATGTCATATCTGGTGGATCCCTATGGAAGTTGGAAATCCCCAGCATAATCTCCTCTACTACAGCAATCGCTGATGTCTTCCGGGTCAGGTGTCACGCAGCCTCCCTGCTGCATAGTAACCACAAAGGATCGCACACTCAGCATTGCCACTATTCACAGAATGTCTTGCATTTTTCTCAGCAATTGAAGTGAAGAGGCAGTGCAGTGATGTCACCATCTCCACCTAATCCTCGGCCCGGGACCTGGAAGACAGTAGCGATCACCATAGTGGAGGAGACTACTACAGTGCTATCTAGCTTCCACAGGTAAAGTATATGCACACTTACATACCTAATAAAATCCATACCTGGAATTCAGCTTTAAAGTGGTTCTAAAAGAAAAACATTTTTACCCGAACACATCCCCTGCATTAAAAAAGGTAAAAAATGTCCCACTAGCTATATGCTCACTTACCTCCTTAAATACTTACCAAAGTCCTCACTTGATCCAGCTCTGTGCCGTGTGTGTCTGCAGCAGCTCTCTCCTCTCTCTCCATGCTCTCACAGGACACTGAGGCAAGAGGCATCCATTGGCTTCTGCCAGCCAAAACCTGTGAGCAGAGAGTGGAGGGCCGAGCCATGTGTGGATCCATGGATGCACACAGTCCAATTTGGGAGTGTGCCCACACAGCTTTGCTATGGGAGCACATGCAGGGATGAAGAAGCGCTGGCAGGGGACCTCAGAAGAGGAGGATCGGGACTGCTCTGTGCAATACCACTGAACAGAGGAGGCAAGTAGAACATGTTTTTTTGCCTAAAATAATGAATTCATTTTTGAGCAACTTAAAAAACAAAAAAAAAAAAAAAAAAACAAAAATTGTATGCAGTTGGTAATAAATGGTTTCTTAGGAATAAACCAAACCATATATATATATATATATATATATATATATATATATATATATATATATATGTGGATTTGTAATGGAATTAACCTAACTTAAAGCAGCTTAAAAAGCTAAAATTTCTTTCTTAAAATATACATTATACTTACCTGCTATGTGCAAATGGTATAGCACAGAGCGGCCCCTTACCTCCTCCAGACTGTGAAAGGATTCTGGGAATTTTAGGTCCAGAATGCCCAAAAGAACCTAAAATGGCCTGACCCATGCACAGCATTTTACAATACAGTCCTACAAAAACAGACTCTCACAGAAACAGACACTCACAGCTAAATCTTGCACACAGGCAGTATTCAAGATCCAGATACAAAAACAAACCAAATCTCACAGCTGATGGAAAGGACCTTGTCCTTCAGATTTGTGGTTTGCAGTGACATCATGGGGCCTCTCTGCTTTCAGCATTGGGGGCTGGCTCCTGTCTTCTTGATAAATAATGAAGGCTTGCGATTTTTGGCAGCGCTGGGCAATATAAAATAAAGAACATTTCGCTCCATAAAAACACATGTTTACCACATCACTGGCTGTCTAACAATAGACATTTTCATCCCTCGATGACTAAGCGGATTTAGATGTAGCCAAACCTAAGACATGGTGGACAACTTCCAAGTTATGAGATGTTGAGGACCATCAGAGACAGAATGGAAGAGATTAGGGTCTTCTTAGGAGAGAGCAAATCAGAGTGAAGATCTTTTTGAAATTGTATCGTGCAGAGTAATGCTCTGGTTTGTGACGTTTTTATTGGCCTTTTTTTTTTTTTTTTTTAAATGTGCAAAAAAAGCTTTTGCTCCAAAGAATGCAGACCAATTAGGGCAAGTTCGATATAAATCCAAAATACTAAAATCTCACCTTTTATAGGCAAGTGTAATTTCAAAATTAATTTTTAAATTTTTTCAGGTCTGTGGCTTTCATTAAAATAATACCTGATGATCCTGCCATGAAGGTCCTTGTTAATGTATTTCCTGTTATAGGAGGAACAATGCTCTTTCCAAATTTTCCCAAGCTGCCCTTGCAGCTTTTTTAAAAGGAAATCTGTCGATCCTCCCTGTCTTAGTTTAGGTACTTCCTGTTAAAGGGTGACAAATGCTGTGGTCCTGTGTTGTCACCCTTATAACATAGGCTTCTGATAGAGACTACAAATGGCCGTTTGAAAACTTATGTAGACATGGTCCACAGTTCTATCATCAGGAAAACTGCTCTGAAAAATGTCATGCACACACCTCCAGAGTTCTTGAAAAGAAGCTGTAGGAGATTATCAGCAATGAGGTGCAAGAAAGAAAGAGGTCATTCAGTAAAGAAAAAAAAAAACCCCTTTAAAAAAAAAAAAAAAAAAAAAAAACCGACTTCAAAAGTAGATGACATTTGCTTTGCAAGTCAGACCCGTGGATTGCAGCTCTGCTGACTAATAATATCCAACTGCGGTTAGAACATGTTTGGCCCGCTGGGCCTAATTAGCCGCTGGGCTGGTAGTCCTGGACAATAAGTGAGGCGCCATAAAAGTGACATCACTTGAATAAATGCGAAGTTAAAAAAGGCCTTTGGGCAAGGATTCCTGGAAAACATATGCAAATAAGTCTCTCCAAAAGCAAAAATTATTTTTGGTTGAAATTACATTTTTACATTGAATGTCTGTGCTTGAAAGGCAAAAGGCATGATTTAACATAGGATTTAGGAAGAAGATTGGTCTTAAATGAAATACAGAGAGGATTACTTATTCCTTTTCTTGCCTTGACAGAGTATTTAAAACCAAAATAAAATGTCTGGACTTCTACTTTGATTGACTTAACAGAGGTTCTACCTCTTCACTGCTCTAAGGGAGATGTTCCGTTAGGTTCCATTTCAATGCTACTGCCTGTGGTTTAAATCCAGGCTCTGGGCATGCTTCAGGGGAACACAGTGAGCCAATCACACAAGCATCTGAAGGGGTGCACCGACAATAGAGTATGTTCCGTGCCTGAGCAAATTTGACCCCCCAAAGTCCAGTATTCTTTAGTAATGAGACTGCTCCTTACTTTACTTGGGCACAGTTCAGCGTACCATGCCTTGACCTTATTGAAAAGTTGTCTGGAGCAAGGTTCAGTTGTACTCTGGCACCATACACTTATGTGTGATCACCAAACTGTGCCAGGACAAGAAACTTGCACAGATCACTGAGCACAGAAGCAAGGATCGCTGTGGTCTGGCTGGCAAAAAAGTGATGACGTAGGCATGCTCATGCCCTTAACGTGAACATAGACCTACAAAGGACCATCATACTTGGCTATGCTGCAGGGTAACTGTGTAGGAGAGGTGCAGCACTATATACCAGTTAAAAATAAGATCAAATCATTAAAAACAGATTGTAAAAGCCCATATGCTGAAGTTGGAGAGCGTTTTCAAAGGATGTTGCCGCGTTTACGAATGATGAGAATTCATTTATGGGGTTTTTAATTTATATTTTACTAGTAATAGCGGCGATCTGAGATTTTTAAATGGGGACTGCGATATTGCAGCGGACATGTGGGACCATTTTGACACTTTTTTGGGACCATTGGCATTTATACAGCGATCAGTGCTATGGAAATGCGCTGACTACTGTGTAAATGCCATTGGCAGTGAAGGGGTTAACCTGCAGGGGGCGCTCTAAGGGCCAACTGTGTTCCCTCAGTGTGTTCTAACTGTATGGGGGCTGGGCAGGCAGATGGAGGGGAGTGATCACGGCTCCCATATACATGGAGCCTGTGATCACATCCCTTCCCCCTCTGTCAGAACGGAGATCCATGTTTACATACACAGACCTCCATTCTGTTGCTCCGGGGGGGGGTGATCACGGGTAACGGGTGGACATCGAGTCTACCGTACCCACTCCCTAGCCCCCCCGGAACACAGTACTCACAATACTCGTTTCTCGCGGCCCCCCCGCCAGGTGACGGCGTTTTGCGATAACGAGCCAAGTTGCCGCCGTCAAGCCACGGCAGGCAGTCGGCAACATACAAGAACATGTAGCGAATATTAAAAAAAAGGATTTCCGAAACAGTCTGTCCAAGCACTATGACCTATACCATAAATCGGAACCCAGAAAGAACAGTGGTTTTAGGCATAGACTGATATACTAATAAATGTAAAAAATGGTGCACTATTCCTGGGCCTTCATAAATGAATACTATAAAAAAAACCTGTGAGGTTATGTGTGGGCATACAATGTAACGTAGTAAGTGAATAATGGAAAAAAGCCTGTGAGGCAAAGTGACTAATGCATAAACAATGTATAATCAAACAGAAAAGGTTTCAAAAAACCTGCAATGTTCCAAAAGGTGTAGCAAAAATGTGTGGAAGGTCAAATAAAGTTCTTTTTCTTGGATATTTTACTTGATACTTTATTTGATATATTGTATACTTATACAACATACAAGTTACATGGTTACATTGTATGCTCACACATAGCCTCAGAGGTTTTTTTTTTATAGTATCCATTTATTAAAGCGGAGTTTGACGCAAAAGTGGAACTTTAGCTTTAAGACCTCCTCCCCAGCTCTTGATGGTGAAACGGAACCGTTGGGGAGGGGGGGGGGGCGGATACTCTATTTTCACGGGCACTTCCGTTCTGGTCGCCTCAGGCGATCGGAAGTGGAAGGTCTCTTTCCCCTCCCTCCCAAAGTCTTCTGGGACACAGGACAGGTCCTAGAAGACCAATTACGGAGCGCAGCACTGCTCGTGCATGCACAGTGCACGCCCGGCTGTGAAGCAGCTACCTGTCACTGCCAGATGCCCACAGTAACAATGACTGCGCCGCAGAGGGGGAGGGACGCGAGGCTCCAGGCAGCGGCATCGCTGGACAGGGAGACAGGCAAGTGTAGGTTTATTAAAAGTCAGCAACTACACTTTTTGTGCTGCTGACTTTTAATAAACTTAGAAAAAATGGTGGAACACGCTTTAAAGGTCACAGGAATAGCGCACCATTTTTTATATTTATTATTTCTAGTCCCATTCCTGGTCTTGAGTTGCAGCTGTTCCATTCCCATTTGATCAGTGCAAAGATTAGATCTTTATTTAAAACACATATACTAATAGTTGGAGGGGCAATAACACTTAGGGAAGTCTCCAAGTTACAGACTAGAGGGATATACAGAGCCTGGACTTATAGCCCACATGGAATGAATATAGAATGGCAAATGAACACGTTTATCAATAATGCATAGAGGTTGTGAACATGAGTTCATAAATTGGTGCTTGGGTGGGGGACTTTTTTAATGTCATGTCTCTGGTGCAAGCGCTGGTTGTAATATTTTTTATCTATATTAAAAAAAAAAAAAGTTTTTTTTATATATATATATATATATATATATATATATATATATATATATATATTTTTTTTTTTTTTTTTTTTAATGCCTTCTCTTTTATGTCCACAAGATGGCGCTGCTTCCCGGCATGTTGGTTTTAATGTTTATTTTCCAAATTTAAATTGATTTGATTGAAATTGTGTAGCTTGCAATAATTTTTATATTTCGTTTATTGGCCTTTTAGCTTCACACATTGAAATTTGATTATTGTGTGGAGTTCGTTTTCATTTGCAGTAGCGGACCTTTGCTAACTTTGTTCCGACTTTTGGAACGCATTAGTCATTACTATGCATGCCTTTTGGCAAGGATGAGCCGCAATTTCCGGTCAGTGAAATGCACTTTAGAACCACCGCCTTTCCCGTTTGTCCCATGTTTATACAAAAGAGCTACACGTTTGACCATGCCCCTGACGACGTCACCCAATGACAAAACGCGTAGGCATGAGCTGGAGATGCACAAGGCTTGTGTATGCTGGGACATGGCGGCCATCTTTGTGGTTTAAAACGCCAACTTATGAAAAGGTTTATGAAGGTTTTATCTGTGACCATGTGATATTTATTATTATTAATAAATCATATTGAGATAATCTGCACTGTGGAGTATTCTTTTTATCCCTTTATGAAAACGGATGAGTACCTATCCAGGAAAACCAGGAAATTAAGTGTTACTTTGGAGAGTTTATTGGAGCTTATTAGAGTGCTGCCTATTGCCCGATTGACCTTTGTAGTGAGGGTCTAATATGGAGGATAAAATGCAGTGTGACTGGGTGCTGGTTGGAGGTTTCTAACAAGTTCACACTACACTACAACTTAATCCTATCCTTTGGACACTCTCTCCAACTCCAGCATATGGACTTTTACTATCCATTTTTAATGATTTGATCTTATTTTTTAACTAGTATATAACGCTGCACCTCTACTACATGTATACCTATATTAAATGTCCAACAATATTGCGCTATCGGCTTCTTTAGAGATTAGTTGTGCGTCATAATTTTAGATTGAGCGCAGCAATTCTGATTCTTTACAAGGTAACTGTGCCTAGTGAGAGCATTCACCCGGACGAACTGTTGGCTGCTGGCTGAAATACAAAAGGTCCTTTGGATACCAATAAAGTACAACATACCTTTATTCGCAATAATGTACATTTACAATGTACACCCATGAAGTTTGTCTTTCATAGTCAGATACTAAACCAACAAAGAAAAACTCCCCTTGCTCCAAAAAATGAGGTACACATACATGGTTTTTACTGCTGTCCAGGACCCTATGGAGTGAAAATTCCCATATGACAAACCAAGCTTGACTTTTCAGCTTGGCTACTGTTGACAGCAACCATGTGAGATCTCCATATACCCTATATTACCAAAAGTATTGGGACGCCTGCCTTTGCATGCACATGAACTTTAATGGCGTCTTAGTCCATAGGGTTCAATATTGAGTTGGCCCACCTTTTGCACCCATAACAGCTTCAACTCTTCTGGGAAGGATGTCCACAAGGGTTAGGAGTGTGTCTATGAGAATGTTTGACCATTCCTCCAGAAGCACATTTGTGAAGTCAGGCACTGATGGACAAGGCCTGGCTTGCAGTCTCCACTCAAATTCATCCCGAATGTGTTCTATTGGGTTGAGGTCAGGACTTTGCTTTGTGAAATGATCCAAAATCATTTGGTGGAGTGGGGTTGTTTTTCCAGGGGTTGGGCTTTTCTAGGGAACTCTTGGGTGTCGGCATACCAAGACATTTTGGACAATTTCATGCTCCCAACTTTGTGGGAACAGTTTGGGGATGGCACCTGCCTGTTCCAAAATGACTGTGCAAAAGCAAGGTCCATAAAGACATGGATGAACGAGTTTGGGGAAAATCCAATAAAGAAAACATGGTTTCATGTGCCTTCTACAGCAGTGGTTCTCAGCCCTGTCCTCAAGTACCCACAACAGGCCATGTTTGCAGGTTTTCCTTTATCGCGCACACGTGCTTTAACCACTTACGGACCACCCACCATGGATATACGTTGGCATTTTGACATTGAATACCATTGCTATGGTAGCAGATAGTTATCATAACCCCTGTATTTTTCAAAACGGCGGGCGGTCCTCTTTCTGATAAAAGTGCTCTCTGAGGCGCATTCGCCGCAAGATCACTTTTATCGTTGGCAGGAGAGGTGCCCCCCGCCACTTTTCCATCATCTCCGCCACTTACTGGACCCGCCGGTAGCGGCGGAGAGGATCCGACCCTTCTCCGTCCATGCCTGGGAGCCCAAGATGCCGCCCACTCGGCTCCATAGCATTGCAAGGTGGAAGCAATGGCAAACGTCACTTCCACCCATAGCTCTTAAAAGGAGAAAAGTAATTTATTTTTTTCAAATGACATTTAATTTTTTTTTTATTGCATTTTAGTGTCAATAGGAGCTCTTTTTGACCCCAGATCTCATATTTAAAGAGGTCCTGGCATGCTTTGTTCTATTACAAGAAATGTTTGCATTTCTTGTAATAGGAATAAAAGTGACCAAATCTTTTTTAAAAATTAGAAAAATAAAAACAGTGTAAAAATAAAAAGGTCTAAAGCACCCCATCCCCACGAGCTCGTGCACAGACGCGAACGCGTATGCAAGTCCCGCCCGCATATGATAACGGTGTTCATTACCTCCTGACCGTCTTTCCACCAAATGGGACACTTAAGAAGGGATGAGAGATCCTGGGACCACCCCTTTTAAGAGGACGGATACTGCTCGAGTCGAACCATGGGGGTTGTCCAGTACAAAACCCTTAAAGAGAATCTATTTTATCGACAGGTTATATGGTTCGGTAACGGAAGAAAAAAAAACGAGGGTGAGATTGTTAGCGCCGGTATGGAGCGTACACTCCAAACTTGTGGCAATAGTATACGCCCGCCCTGAACGTATGCGCAAGCGCAGACACGTGCTCGAGCACCCCTACCCCACGAAATCTG
>BLSH010024910.1:1026517-1037218 GCA_018402905.1 Glandirana rugosa | reverse complement strand
TATTCTACCTCCCAGGGGATGCTGAATTCTGTTCATCCAGTCTTGTGATTCGGGCAATCCAGACCGGTTTAGGATCTCACTTTCCTCCCCCCCCCCACGAAAAATTGAAAGTCAGCAGCTACAAATACTGTAGCTGCTGACTTGCAATATTAGGGCACTTACCTGTCCAGGGTTCCCTCAAGGTCGACACCCCAGCCGAATTTCAGATCAGCTGTCGGGTGCTATTGCCACCATTGCCAGTAAGGGTACCCAGCAGGTCCCTACTGCACATGCATGAAGCGCACTGCGCTTTCCAATTGGCTCGGGGGCCGAGCTTCCAAGGGACAGAGTCATCGCCGCAAGTGGGAAAGGGGTACCCGTTCCACCCTCCCCCCTAAAAAGGTGCCAAATGTGGCACCGGAGTGGGGGGGGGGAAGAGATGGATAAGTGTAAGTTCCATTTTTAAGTAGAAAAAAAAATAAATAATAATATGAAGAGGAGGTTATACTTACCTGCTCTGTGCAATGGTTTTGCACTGGCAGATGGTTCAGGTACAGATTTAAAGTGTTACTAAACCCAGGACCCTGCATTCAATATATCTGGTCTCCCACAGCAGTGTTTCTCAACCTTTTTTCAGTTAAGGCTCCCTTTAAAATTCTAGACAGACAATCTCAAGGCACCCCATTCTAAAATGTAAAAAAACTAACCGTTTTACATAATGCGGCAGCATCGGCACACGTAGGACACCAAACCTTAGAGGGGATGTATTCTGCCAAAGCAAATACACCTTTGTACACTGATACAGACTAGTATTCCAGCGTTTCTCCTCTCCCTTAGTTTCTCTCCATCACTCAGCTAATTTCACCCGGGTGTTGACGGAGAGGGGGGGGGGGTGGGGGGGGGAGGGTCAAATACAGATGCTGAGGGTCAAATACAGATGCTGTGCAGGCATTCAACACTGATTACATCATTGGCTGTTAGGATGCTGGCGGCTGGAAGGTAGTAATGGTGCACAATGAAAATCTGTGGCTTGTATAACTAAAAGACAAGCTTGATCCACTTGCTGGCTTGTATACATATTTGGCCATTTGCCAAGGCACCACTGAAGAAACCTCAAGGCATCCTAGTTGGAAAACGCTGTCCCACAGTACACAGAATATGGAAATACAATTGTTTTAGAAAATATAAACTGCTAAATCCCTTTTCCCATTAGCAGTATAGTGCAGTCTTGTGACTTCTATCAGTGTCTGGCTGAGCACTGGTTAAAGCTTGTAGGAGGAGTTTCCATTCTTCACTGATTGTCCTATGAGGCAGCAGGACCTCTGACCCTCTGCCTGGACTGTGCAGGATTAACCCGTTCGGTACAACAAACATGCTTTATTGCATATACAGATTGATTTCACAGTTGTCAGTTTAGGAACACTTTAACAATCATTTAAAGTTACGATTTGTATTAAAAAAAAAAAAAAAAACACCAACACACACACACACCGTATTGTTACATGTACGGGGAACATAAAATACAGATTACATTTCTTGCCCATTACATTCCCAAACTAAAGCTGTCCATACTACAAATCAAATTATATCAGTTTCCTGCTGAATCAGACAAAATTCCTTCCTTTGGCAGCCCGGTGAGCACCACCTGGGCTCGAAAACAGTCAATATAGGACTTTTGGCAACTGTGCCTGTATCCAATCAAGCACTATTTGGATATTCTGACAGTCACGGTGCTGGATATAGATATAGAGATTATATCTATCTATCTATCTATCTATCTATCTATCTCATGAATGGGGGAACAGAACGCTTTCTCTTAGAGAAATGTTATGTTATAGCATATGGCCAGCTTAAGTACATGGCATTACAGGAAGCCAGCATGAAGATAGATAGGCATATGCATGTTATAGTTACACTGGTCCACCTTGGACCAATTTTTTTCTTTTAATCTACGAAAGTGGAGTTACCCTTCAAACATTATATTCTCCACCCCCTAAAAAAAAAAAAAAAAAAAAAAAAATTATTATTTTGTTAGCGTTGCATTAGGGAAAAAACATTTTCATCCTACACCTTCAAACCTTTTCAGCACTGCGGTCAAAAACAAGTTTGATTTACCCCTATTAAAGTTTAACTTCACTCTCCCAAACATTGATTATTTATAATCCTCATGCTGCCAGCATTAGTAAATAGATAAGATAGTATATCAGGTTTACTTGTTTTAAACTTTTTTTTACATATCTTCAGTTACTTCCTGGTTTCCATGCCTAGGCAAATGATGACATACATCCCAGGAGTCTTCCAGAGGGTCAACAACTGGGTTACTTTTTAAATAACCCAGGAGTCTTCAGAAGGGGAGGAGGAGGAGGAGGGGGGGGGGTTCTCTTCTAAGCACACTCTCCTGCATGCATGCTTGAGCTAAGGCTAGATGGATTCCAGGAAGTAAATGCTACATGAATCATTTGCCCTTACTCAAGATGGCCATGGCCAGAAATGCTAGGGGGTTAATTTTCAAAGTGATTTCTCAACAAAGTATAGCATAGAGACATGGATGGATGGGGAATTTCGCTTTGAATATTAAAAATGAATGAAAATTGTGTTTTTGGTTTGTGGTGCCCAGATGCAGTGAAGATCCGCTTTAAATGATAAAAATTATAAAAAGGCACTTCTTAGGCTAGGTTCACACTTGTGTGGATCAGGGAACAATTGTAAAATCGTGCAAGTGCCTAATCAGCAGGCACAACGCTCTGCTCTTAGCAGATGCAAGGGGTGAATCTTTAATGGAACCCCTACGCAGTGGCAAAACACCCATATTTTTGCACACACAGCACCATGCAATTTGGCGTGATTTAGGTTTCAGGATTTCTTTACCCACGTTCCTCACAGGTACAGCAGTCCATTCAAAAGTGCCGCAAGTGTGAGCCTAGCCTTAGAAACATTCAGTAGCAATGTACAAACAGTTATAGGTAATTACAGGCTTTCAGATGTTTCCATAGCTTATTTTTCTTTTCCTCCCAATTCCTCTTTTGGTGGCCCTTTTTGCTAAGGGCAGAAAAATCCTTCTTCCTTTAATTTCAGGAGGGGTTTACAATAGTCTCCTAGACCAATACCTGTATAATCCCTCTGTATAGAACACTGGATCCGGCTCCTGGAACATGCGACAGAAACTTCCCATGCAGCTGTGAAGCCAGTTCCATCACCAGTGCCTCTCTCAACCAGAATGAATATAATATATATATATACACATATACACACACACATACATACATACACACACTTTATTATACAGTATCTCACAAAATGTTAGTACACCCCTCACATTTGTGTGAATATTTTATTCTATCTTTTCATGTGACAACACTGAAGAAATGACACTTTGCTACAATGTAAAGTAGTGAGTGTACAGCTTGTATAACAGTGTAAATTTGCTGTCCCCTCAAAATAACTCAACACACAGCCATTAATGTCTAAACCGCTGGCAACAAAAGTGAGTACACCCCTAAGTGAAAATGTTCAAATTGGGCCCAGTTAGCCATTTTCCCTCCCCGATGTCATGCGACTCGTTAGTCTTACAAGGTCTCAGGTGTGAATGGGGAGCAGGAATGTTAAATTTGGGGTTATCGCTCTCACTCTCCTACTGATCACTGGAAGTTCAACATGGCACCTCATAGCAAAGAACAAGGATATGAAAAAAAGAATTGTTGCTCTACATAATGGCCTAGGCCAGGGTTTCTCAACTTCAGTCCACAAGGCACACCAACAGGTCATGGTTTTCAGGATTTCCATTATTTTGCACAGGTGATTTGATCGGTTTCACTGCATTAGTAATTGCCACAGCCATTTCACCTGAGGGAAATCATGAAAACATGACCTGTTGGTGCACCTTGAGGACTGGAATTGAGAAACACTGGCCTAGGATAAGAAGATTGCCAAGACCCTGAAGCTAAGCTGCAGCACGGTGCCCAGTTTTGCCACAAAGAGTTAATCCAAGTGAGTAATACCCTTATTTTTTCTCAATAGGAAAAAAAATGAGAAATAGGAGACATTTCATCTTGTGCTGTGTGACTGACAGGTCATATTCTTATCTCCTGCACAGAGCAAAAAGCCTCGCACTCCCCCTCCCATTTCCTTCCAGTTCTCAGTATAGAGCTGGGTGGGAAGCCTTGTGACATCACAACTCCACCCACTAAGCCCCAGCAAAAAGTGACACCCCCTGATTCCAGAGATTTGTGGGGCTGCTACAGCTGAAAAGGGTGACATTTGCAAGGTAGGGATACATGCAGGAGGCTTGCATGTGCATACACATTAATACTGTGCCATTACTTTATACTCGGTGAGTAGTGGGTTAACATCCACTTTAACTGTTCATATATCCAAGAAAAAAAACTGCTCATATTAGGAGGCAGAGGGAATAGCAAGCTGACAGGAGTTGAGGAAACACAGAAAACAAAACATATGCTTGATTTTGGCCCATTTACACGTCTGTGCTAAAAACCGTATGTCAAGAAGATGCAGATTTCAAAGTGTGTATGTAGTACGGTCATGAAGGACACCAATCGTGGCATCAGAGTAGATGCAAACCAATACATGCAGCACACTGAGGCACCATGCTGAAGACCACACACACACATGATTGGTGATTTAGTCAACATCTTCTTGCACATAAAATGTTCCTTTTAAGTTTACTGGTTTGGGTGGTTGAGTTTCTTGGAAGATGGCCGTCCTTAATCTGTCTGTTCAAGGGCAGGTCTAGAAGTTCCCTTTTCACAATGTTACAGTAACACGGGTATGAAAACAATTGGGTCTTCTCCAAACAAAAAAAAATGGAAGTTGTTTTTCAGAAGCACAATGTTAAAAGGTTTCTGTCAGTTAAACACTTTGGAGGACCACGCCCTGCCGTTCATGTTTATGAGGAGAACAGAGTTTGGATGATATCATCCCTGGCACAGACTCCAGTCAATGATACATGTCAGGGGAAATGAGACTTGGAACACATCCTTAAACCAAGCGGGCGTCCATAAGAGGTTCCAAAACATTGCTTTTTTATCACTTCAGCAGTTCACTGAAGTGTAATCTTGTGAGTTGGCCATCTGCTGTCTAAACATCACCAAGGTCTTCAGTTTGTTCTGATTAAAAAGAATTCCAACAAAAGTCAATTTTCAGAAATTCCAGTAACATTTTTCTCTAGGCTCAAATTTTCATGTTCTTATGTAAAAAACACAAGTATACAAATGAGCACTTCAGGCATCGGCATAATGTTGGACAACAGAACATTGAAACAATGAAAAAAAAAAAAAATAATACATTTTAGATCAAAAAGAAAAAAAGGTTTGCCACACATTATGCTGCCCACAGAAATGTAATTTTTTTTTCTTCTCAGCAATTTCAGTCTGCTTTTTCAGTCTCAGACCCCTTTCACACTGGGGCGGGCGGGCGGTAAATCCCCGCTAGTTTCAGCAGGGATTTAGTGATGTTATAGCGGCGCTACAGCGCCACTATGCAGGCGGGTGAACGGCGCTTTTAACCCTGAGGGGATTAAAACGGGGTTAAAAGTGCTGGTGTGCCGCACTACCGAGGCGGTGTGCAGCCGCTTCGGAAACGCTGCCCATTGTTTTCAATGGGCAGGGGCGGTGGAGGAGTGGTATATCACTGCTCACCGCACCACCCCAAAGATGCTGCTTGCAGGACTTTTTGTAACGTCCTGCAAGCGCACCGCCCCAGTGTGACAGCACTCTGGCTTTCACATTGGGGTGGATGGGGAGGGATTTTTGAGGTGCTTTACAGGCACTATTTTAGCTAAATAGTGCCTGTAAAGCGCATCAGTGTGAAAGGGGTCTTAATGATGGCAGTGTTGATGATGGGCAGAAAAAAAAAAAAAAAATGTCACTTGCAATCAAGGGATTGAAATTTAGTACTGCAGCTGGTATGACCAGCATTAAGGTGGTTATAAAATTACTGTTTTGGCCTTGAACTAATGAGGGTAATAATAAAAAAAGAAAAAAAGAAAAAAAAAAAAAAAATCACCCCTCCCTGTTGGAATCACGCCCTTTATAGATCTTTTTAATCTCAGAACACACCTTTACAAAAGAGCTAGCATGGTCATGTTTGGTCCACCTCCCTTCCACTGGCCACCAAAAGCAATAGATGGCTTCACTGGATGATAGGAAGGTCAAGAAGAAAGCGAGCCAAAATCTGGCCATAGATGAATAGAAGTCCGTAGGGTTCAGCATGCAATGTCCCAATTTCAGTTCAAATATGACTGTTCCTGCTCAAGAGAAATTGATCCAATGATCGACTTTTCTTGAGCAGGAATATTGGAAAATGTTAATTCGATCAATGCCTACAGCCAATTGGCTGGGCACTGATCAGTGTATTCTGACAGTGTTGCCAACCGCCAGTAAATTTACTGACAGTTTGTAAAAATCAGTGATTTTTACAACTGTCTATAAATATCAGGGTCTGATAATAACTGTCTATAAATATCAGGGTCTGATAATTTGTCATGCTGTGCTGACTTCTTCAGTGTAAACCGGGCAAACTACTTGATATGGGTATTGTCAGTGTTTTCATGTTGTGTTTAAATATCAATTGTCTTCGGTTTTAATAGGAATTCAGTTATTTTTCAGGCTGTCAGTAAAAAAATGTGCTCCGCCAGTAAATTTTCCATGCTTTGTCAGTAAAAAATGCTGCGGGAGGTTGGCAACACTGTATTCTGACGGTTAAGGAGTTACAACTTCCCATTGTCAGAATGCAATAGCACAATGGGGAGGATTCCTCCATCCATCTCACTTGTGTGGATGGGGGATCTTTTGATCAGCCCACTGGCTCATGGGGGAAAACAAAAAAAAGCAAGATCAATGCATGGCCAGCCAAAGAGCGAGCTTGCTAGCTTTTCTTTCAAATTGAAAAATGTATCTCCCTGGATTCTAGGAAAATTGCAGTCCCTAAAAAGCTGAAGCGTCATCAGGTAAGGGGAGAGGTGTGCTTTAAAAGTCTACTTATATTAAGTAATTATAAAGGCTACTTTTACCCTCCAGTTCTGAAAATACTGGCTCCTTGGCCCACATGGTGATCCAAGGATTTTAATAGGTCCACTGACATGAACAAGTATGTGGAGAAGGAGCTCTGCCTTTGCTTCTAATCTGCATTTTCGCTCAATGCGGAAGTGCTGACCATAAGGCAAATAGACCTACACAGATAGTATAGGTAATGTGTACACAACCTTATTAGAGAATTAAACAGATACATCCTCTGTTTGCATATGGTTTACAACCTGCAATCCTTTATATAAACTAGGCATCCAGCATTTCTACATCTACAATAACCTATTCCATGTGCACTAACCCAAATGTATCAGTGCTGTACAAGAACCACAAAAGTGTGCTGTCCAAAAAAAAGGGCTAACAGTCGATTTATAGTGCCTGCAGAACGGATCAACCAATAAGAGGGAGGGGTCAACTTCGAAGCAGAAGTGGGAAAGCCAAGGCCCCGTTCACACCTGAGCATAGCGATTTACTGGCATTTTTATAAAGCATTTTTGCAAGCATTTTAAAAGCATGTTACAAGTATTTTACAGCTTCAGGCGTTTTTTGTTTAGTCAATAGATAGCACTTGGGAGAGGTGAGGGAAAGGAAATTGGTGGAGAGCTGCTTTTTGAGCAGAAAATAAACGACAATCTGCTTGTAAAACGCTCAAGTCAGGCGTTTTTATTGAGGTCTATAGAGTCCAAAAAAAAAAAAAAAAAAATATGCTTGCAACCTGCCAAAAAAGAAAGTGTTTTGTGTTCCAAAATTATATACAGCAAGCATCTCTGCATGATTTTCAAGATGAGACTGTAACATATCACAAAGCAAATGAGATTCTCCCCCCCCCCCCCCTCCTTTTTACTGGTGATGTCCCCTGGGAAGACTAGGTTGTCAGTGCTGTGCATATACAAAATGGAGGTATGATATCAAGCGTCATACCACAATATAAAAACACACACCTTTCCCCCTGAATGCCTGCAAAATTCTGAAAGGTGGGGGTATCACCACCCACAGATAAATGTAATGTTGTATAGACATTGTTGTAGGGAGGTGAGGAGTAAAACACCATGCACAGTATGACAAAACACTGGAGATGGGTCATTTCAGGCATTTGTAACCAATCTCCTCCCATTTCCTCAGGCAGGTCTCCATAGTAATTCATGTTTGTGTTTATCAGAAACATAGTAATTTACCAAGAAAAATGCTAGAAATGCTGCAGATCAGAAATGATAAATATGCCTATAAACCTAACCACTTCAGCCCCGGAAGGATTTCCCACATTAGGACCAGAGCATTTTTTGTGATTCGGCACGGCGTTGCTTTGACAATTGCGCAGTCGTGTGACGTTGTACCCAAACAAAATTGGCATCCTTTTTTTCCCACAAATAGAGCTTTCTTTTGGTGGTATTTGATCACCTCTGCCTCACTTATGATCACCGCTATAAAACAAAAAAAGTGAATATTGCAAAAAAAAAAAAAAAAAAAAAAAAAAAAAAAAAAAAGTATATAAAAAAATAATTTATTCATCAGTTTTGGCCGATATCTATTCTACATATTTGTGGTAAATAAAATATATATCGCAGTCAGCATTTATTGATTGGTTTCCGCAAAAGTTGCTACGTTTACAAACCACAAGAATTCATTTAGGGCGTTTTTACCATTTTTTTTTTTTTTTTACACTGGTATCGGGACTATGGTATTACGGCGGACATTTTTGACACTTTTTTTGGACCATTGACATTTATACAACGATCAGATCTAAAAATAGCCACTGATTACTGTTTAACCACTTGTCCACCAAGGACGTCATATGAGGTCCTTGGGTTTGAGTGGTGATATCTGAATGGTGCCTGCAGCTGTAAAAATACTTTTACATTTTTGGTTGTAACATGACAAAATGTGGAAAATTTCAAGGGGTATGAAAACTTTCAAGGCACTGAAGGTAACGGTTTTGGGAAACAGTTAAATCAATGGGTTAACATTCCCCTTTTAATCAGAACTAAACCCAATTAACCACTTCAGCCCCGGAAGGATTTCCAGCTTTAGGACCGGAGCACTTTTTGCGATTCGGCGCTGCGTCGCTTTAACTGACAATTGCGCGGTCGTGCGACGTTGCACCCAAACAAAATTTGCGTCCTTTTTTTCCCACAAACAGAGCTTTCTTTTGGTGGTATTTGATCACCTCTGCGTCATTTCTGATCGCCGCTATAAACAAAAGAAGAGCGACAATTTTGCAAAAAAACCCAAATTTCTTACTTTTTGCTAAAATACAAATCCAAAAAAAAAATAATATAAAAAAACATTTTTTTTCACCGTTTTTGGCCGATTTATATTCTTCCTCATATTTGCGATAAAAAAAAAATCGCAATCGGCGTTTATTGATTGGTTTGCGCAAAAGTGGTCGCATTTACGGATGATGAGAATTCATTTTTGGGGTTTTTATTTTTTTTTTATTTTTTACTAAGAATGGCGGCGATCTGCGATTTTTAGCGGTACTGCGATATTGGGGCGGACATGTCGGAATGTTTTGACACTTTTTTGGGACCATTGGCATTTATACAGCGATCAGTGCTATAAAAATGCACTGATTACTGTGTAAATGCCATTGGCAGTGAAGGGGTTAACCTGCAGGGGGCGCTCTAAGGGTTAAGTATGTTCCCTGGGCGTGTTCTTACTGTAGGGGGACTTGCCTAGCTGGGGAAAGGAAGTGGTCACAGCCTTCACTTACAGGAAGGCTGTGATCACTTCCCTTCCCCCTCACACAGAGCGGAGGTCCGTGTTTACATACACGGACCTCCGCTCATTCGCTCCGGGGGGGGCATCGCGGGTGGCCGGCGGCAATCGAAGCCGCCGGACCCGCTCCCTGGACCCCCCCGGACACAGTGAGCGCGCGCGCCTCCGGCGGCGCGCGCGCGCTCACAGTGGCTCTGTATCGCGGCCGCCGTCGTATGACGGCGATTCGCGTTACAGAGCCACATTGTCGCCGTCAATTGCCGATCAGCCGTCAGCAAGTGGTAAAAAAAAAAAAAAAAAAAAAAAAAAAAAAAAAAAACACAGTTCCATTCCCATAATGGGTCAGGAATGTACCCGCATATTTGCTAGTATTCTCAAACTAACTGTCAAACCGGCTGCTGTCAAAACTGATTACATATGCAGCAGCAGGGTAGCTGAAGATCAAAACCGAGGCTAAGATAGCAGCTTCCTTGGCAGAAAAAGATAGGAGGGTTTAGCTCCACTTTAAGGCCCCACAGATACTGCATACAGCTGCCCAGAGAAATCATTGACTATAGATGATTTAACGGTTTTAGGGTGAAGACATACATAGATTTTAAAGGGATACATACAAAAAGTGTAGCTGCTGACTTAATAAAACACACTCAGCTGTCCCACGGTCCAGCAATGCAGCCACCCGGAGCCTCACTCCTCTCCGCGGCGCCGTCATTGCAAGTGTGGGCACAGCTTGCCGCTTCACAGCTGGGTGCACACTGCACATGCACCAGCCGCGTCTTCTCAGTGGCCGGGCAATCTTCTGGGACCTGTGACATGTCCGAGGGGAGGAGAGGGGAGTTATCGCCAGGCTGCCGAGCACAAGTGGGAGCTGGGTACCTGTCAAAAATAGACACGTCACGCGTGGGTCGACACTTCGCCGTTCGACACGGGTGTGAACGTTACTGCCGCGGCGCCTCTCCTCACTCCGAGG
>BLSH010024910.1:979067-1017144 GCA_018402905.1 Glandirana rugosa | reverse complement strand
CAGTGATTGGCACCATAGCTTGCAGACTCTATAACTTTCACAAAGACCAAATAATATCCACTATTTTTTTTTTTTTACCAAAGATAGGTAGCAGTATAAATTTTGGCCAAAATTTATGAAGAAAAATTACTAATTTGCAAAATTTTATAACAGAAACGAAGAAAAATTCATTTTTTTACAAAATTTTCGGTCTTTTTTTAATTATAGCGCAAAAAATAAAAAACCCAGAGATGATTAAATACCACCAAAAGAAAGCTCTATTTGTGTGAAAAAAAGGACGCAAATTTCATATGGGTACAGTGTTGCATGACTGAGTAATTGTCATTCAAAGTGTGAGAGCGCTGAAAGCTGAAAATTGGTCTGGTTAGGAAGGGGGTTTAAGTGCCCAGTTGTCAAGTGGTTAAGAGCAGCTGCTTCACTGCAAGTAGCCTACATCTCCAGGTGCGTGGAATAACAGTCTCCCCTGCTATGCACTGTGGTTCTCCCGTCAGGCTTACGCCTCTTATAGAGGCATGTGAGCTGGTGGTAGAAACCAAAGCGTGCAGCGGGGGAGCAGGTATTACATGCACCCAGAAGTGTGGAATACTTGTAGCAGCCGGAAAAGCTTTGATTTCACTCTTCTTTTGGCAGGTAGGTTATGGGATACAAATGTTCCTGTGCTGACAGGGTCACTTGAAAGGAATAATATTGGGGTGACCTTTGCTGACCTTCAAATAACACTACGTTCCTGGCTGTCTCTGATGTCAGTACATTCTGAGCCAATACTGTAAGGCAGAAAAATCCTCCAGATTGAAGTGGTTGTCAACACTGATTGTGTTTTCTACACTTATTTCATTCTCTCCATTGGAGTAAAAACACATTTAATGCTCAGCTTACTCCCCCTTATACTTACCTGAGCCTGATCTTGATCCGGCAATGTGCATGAGAGCAGTGGCTCTCGCTCAGCTCTCTCCCTCCTCATTGGCTCAGAGACAGCAGCAGAAGCCATTGGCTCCCGTTGCTGTCAATCACAGCCAGTAAGGCGGGAGCGGTGATGGGGCTGAACCACGCTCTGTGCATCTATGGACACACAAAGCTGGCTCAGGAGCAAGCACGCAAGTGCCCCCATAGCAAGCTGCCAAACCATTGCACAGGGCAGGAAAGCATAACATGTTTTTTATTGTAATCACTTAAAGGGCTCATGCACACTGGATGTTTTTCCTGCTGCTCCTAAGGGCATTTGGTGTTTTTATTCTGCCTGTAAATGCCCATGGTAATGTACACATCCAATCACACACATAGGTGTTAAAGGCCCCTTTCACATGGGGCAGATCCGTTTGAGGGACGCCGTTTGCTTGGCAGGGATTGATCCACTGATCCCCACTGAGCAGGCGGATGACAGATCCGTTTCCGCTCACTGTGCCGAGACGGACCTGTCAAGAGTCCCACTTTCCTCTATGGGGATATCGGATGAAAACAGACCGCCTGTCCATTTTCATCCGATCCCATCCAATCCGCCAGACGGATGGAAATTAGGACCACCATCCATCTGGATTTGGTGGACAGGACCAGATCGGATAGCAGCGGGTGTCAGAAGACAGGCCACTGCTGATATCCGCCGCTCCATAGGGGTGAATCGAGCGTCCAATCAGGTCCACCTGAAAAGATGACAGGCGGACCTGATTGGACAGCCTGTGTGAAAGGGACCTTCAGCAGAAAAAAAAACCCGTGTGACTGAACTTTACTCCTCTCTGGGGAGGGAGCTGATAATACCACAGCTTGTGTGCCCAGGAGCAGCAGAGTGTTTTTTTTTTGTTTTTTTTTCCCCTGCCAAAAAAACACCACACACCTGACACGCCTAAATGTGTGTAAGCGCACTTAAACATGTTAATTCATTTTAATGCCCGGAATAAAATTATTAGCTTGAGGTGCCTAAACGCGTTACGCAAGTTTACAAGCGTCAAGTGTTTTTTTCTGTCAAAACTCAGAAGAAAAGATTCTAGGAGAGTTTGCAAATTGTCCAGTGTGCATGAGGCCTAAAAAGTCAAACCTTGTGGTGTTATCAGCTCCCTCCCCAGAGAGGAGTAAAGTTCAGTCACACAGTTTTTGGCGGTAAATAAGAGATAATGATTTCTTTATCGCAGTCTCCAGTGTCAGAACATGACTGCGTTCTCACACACAAGCGTTCAGTGAAAGTGATGAAGGATTTATCTGTGTCCCCGCTTCCACTGTACAATATATCAGCAAACACAGCAGGCTTTTCTCTCATCTCATCCACGCTTCAAGTACCTCACAAATGGTTTGCAAAATATTTGCAGCAGAGTGACTCATTTTAAAGCAGACCTTCCATGTTAAATGAAAGGTCCACTTTTTTGCAAGCACTCTGCCCCCGCAACACATATGGCTTTAACCCCTTCCCGCCCAGACTGGGAATCCATTTGTAAAGGGATCACCTGGAAAAAGATTACTTGCTTCAGCCTCAGGCACTTTCAGTAGCGTGAGTGACACCACAGGCCCTTGCCGCTGCCTCTAGTATCAGCCGCCACAATTTCAAATCTGTTCAAATAGTGTGTGTGTGTGTGTGTGTGTGTGTGTGTGTGTGTGTGTGTGTGTGTGTGTGTGTGTGTGTGTGTGTGTGTGTGTGGGGGGGACTAGACTTAAAATTTAGGGAAATTATCTCTTCGGCTAGGTTCACTATGTGTGTTGGAAACGCACACAAAATGACATGCACCCCCCAACATACTGCCTTTTGGCAGACGCAAATTCATTTTTAATTCCATTCATTTTTAATGGCAGGCCCATGCACCTGTAATCACGTACATTCTCGCATGCACCAAACCACCATTGCCGCAGCACCATGCAGTTCGGTGGGGTTTGCTTTTGGAAAAGTCATAGGGCTTCTATTCAGTGTTTCCTGTAGAAATAAATAGGCTGCACTACATCCAACATGCATGAAGGCACTGGAAAGGCCGCACAAGCTCAGTCGCACCTGTAGTTCGCTTCCATTCACATATGCGGGGCCGGTGGGGTTTCGGTTCAGTGCTTCAGGTGCAAACTTCAAACTTAGAAGAAAAGAGGCTAAAAATAGCGCCTGTAAAGCGCCTCTCCATTAAAACACAGTGTGTCCTTTCACACTGGGGCGGCGCGCTTGCAGGAGATGAAAAACTCCTGCAAACAACATCTTTGGGGTGGTGGGGGAGCGGTGTACACACCGCTCCTGCACTGTCCCTGCCATTGGAATGAATGTGCAGCGCCGACACTTTTAACCCCTTAGGGGTTAAAAGTGCCCCGCTGCCGCCCGAATAGTGGCGCAAAAGCGCCACTATTACAGCGGTAATGCGCCACTAAAATAGCGCTCGGGCGGCCCCAGTGTGAAAGGGGCTTAACTGCAGTCTTTAAAAACAGTTCATTAAAACAAACAATTGGCAACTCACGTGAGACAGAAGATAAAAAGGCACATGAGCAGGTCCTCAAAGGGGTAACAAAAGTGAGACATCCATAAGTCAGGATTCATAGCACCATCATGAACTGTGAGCTGGTAACCAGGCGGAGACAGGGGAATCTGGAAAAGAGGCTTGGTTCCGTGGATGCTAGAGTCCCGGGATGATGACGTCACTGGATAGCGATGCGTTATCCGAGCCGGCGTGCAGCGCCGTTCCTTTATCAGTTCATGATGGGGCTATGAATCCTGGCTTATGGATGTCTCACTGATGTTACCCCTTTGAGGACCTGCTCATGTGCCTTTACCTTCTATCTCATGTGAGTTGCCAATTGTTGGGCTTTAATAACCGTTTTTAAAGTCTGCACTTAGAGGCGCTTTTTCTATATTTTCCAGTGTTACAAGGACTTTGCTGGTCCAAAGAAGGCTGACCTTTGTGCTGGGACTTTTTACTAATGCTGGTTCCCATACCAGCCACATATGGACTATTTTAAAAAGACTTCATTGGATTTATGTTTTTTCAGGGTGTTGCGCCATATACTTGTTTGCGTTGAACTTCACACTTAAATCGCACCTGAAAGCGGAAAAACAGGACCCTTTTTTAATGTGCGTCACAACCGGCCTGCATATATGTGAACAGGCTCCATTGAAAGCCAGTCTGTTTGCATATGTCAGCCGAGCTGTATGTCCGTTTTCACTGCAAATAAAAAAATAATTTGTTCAGCAGTTCAGGTGCATTTTTGATGCAAATTTTCAAGGCTCGGGATCCAATTTATGTCACTGCTGCAGTTTCAGTGCTGGCCAATAACTCCTGTAGTAGGAGAGAAATCTGTGCTGAAATGCTAAACCAAATCCTGAACACATTTGCGATTCCAAAGCGTTCCCATAGAACTCAATGAGTCTGGAATTCACACCTGAACCACACAACATCAAACGCACAGCACTGCAGATGCACCACATATAATAGCTTCAATGGAAATCAATGTCATTTCACATGTCATGTGAATTAGATGTGGTTCAAAACGCATACAATTTGCATATATGTGTGCCAAGCAACTGTCATCCGAACAAGTGTCCCCACTGGAAGATTTTAACTATTCCTGTTCTGGTCACATTTTTTAGATTTTCTCTCATTTTCAACCCAATGGCAGACCGAATGCGGGGCATGTATAGGAATCAAAAACTTGGCAGGGGTTCTAATCCTTCCCTGCTTTATACAAGAAGGAAAAAAAAAAAAAAAAAGAAGTATACAGGAAGGTAGTAAAATTATATCAGCTTCCATCAGAGGCGTCTCACACAGGTCTTTTGCATCATGACAGCTGACTTTCTTGCTGGCCACAAGGCAAACACTGCAGAATTCTAACAGAACATAAGGAAAGTCAATGATGTAGATAGGGAATCTCCTTGCCACATTCCAGGTTTAATTGCCCTTTGCCATCATTTGTTTAGCACCATTTCGTACAATTGTCCTGCACACCTCCTGTTACATACCACGTCTAAATATCAGTATGGCAATGCCAAAAGTAATATATAAAAAAAAAAAGTGAACTTTAACCCTTTCCAAGCTAAAAGCAATCTCTTGATCCAGCATTGCAGCACCCAGCTCAGTCTCCTACCTGTGTGCAGACCACACCCTGCCTCACCTGCACACGTTTCCGGCACCCTTCTCATAGCATACAGGACAAAAGCTCCAGACAAAGGCCTTGTAATCATTCCACACATCCTCTCACTACAGAGAAGAGCCAAGTGTGACACCGGCAGAGGTCACAGGGCTGCCCTAACAAAACAGCAGGTGTGCGAGGAGCCAGGCCTACCACACATACCTGTCTGATCACCGGGCAGGGTGTATAGAAAGTCACAGCAAGCAGGCATGGAGTGTGAATATCTATGGATCATAGGAGACCTTACCGGGAGTATATCAATACATTGGATCACAGAGTAGATCAAAACTATAATAGTAGATTACTAGATTGGATCACCAAATCCGTGACATAGCCATGTTAGTAAAGGCTGGGCTATACAGATATCAAACATCACAAATGTTTATAAAAAGAGAAGAAGTCCCATTAAAGTACTCAATATTCCAGATCCTATAAACCTTGTATGTCGTGGAGTCCAGGATATTGTCCACTGCAAGTTCACATTGTTGGGGTAAGTGACCCTGGTTGAACAATAAGGCCCCCATGCACACTCAGCGTTTGCCCAGCTCTTCTAAGTTTAGGTTCACCCTCGTGCGTGCCCTGCATCCCACGCTTACCTGGGCACAACAACCGGTCCATTTGAATAGGCTGCTGTGCCCCGTGAAAGCATGGAAGAAGTCCCTGCACTACTTTGGAAATCGCAGCCCGCACAGGAACCACCAGTATTGTGCAGTTCCTAGTGGGGGTGCGATTTCCAGTGCGGGTGGCGTGCCATTAGAATTATTGGCACCTGCCTGCAGGTCCTGCTTTTCACTGTGCAGATGGTTACAGCTGAAGAACTTTGTGTGGGACCCGCAGCAACACCACCCGCACAGGTGGGAACCTAGCCTAAACGCCTTTCTCCATACAGGAGAAAAGCCACTTTTTTTGCAAATGCATTCAGACACATTGAGCGCTTGGGCATGCATTTCACGAACCAGAATATGAATTTTTCTGCCCACTGAAACGAATGCTCAAGCGCTTCATGCGCCTAGCAGTAACACATGTTTAGGGGCGTCAGACATTTTTTTAGCAGCAAAGCTCTCCTCTCCTGCATGCGCTGGGTCTGGGGTTTTTTTTTTTTTGCCTTAAAACACCTGCAAATGCCTTTGTGCGCGCTGACACATGGACTAATGGAGGGGCGTTTAAAGGCAAAAGAAAGGGCAAAATGCCCTAGTGGCATTTTTGACACCCAGTGTGCATAGTGAGGACTTGCACTGCCTGCTCAATCATTGTGTCTTTAACTCCTTCCCATTTAATAGAGTGTATGCAGTCCACACTTTAGATGTGTGTTTTGGATAGGGTTGGGAAAAGTTAGCAGCCCTGTCAGGTTTTTATTGCGGTCTGTGTTTCCGCTGGAGAAGCACACTATCTCAGAACACAGTGAAAAAAAAAAAAAAAAATGCCAAAATTTTGAGTTGTCACTAAAGCAGGAATGGAGGAGAATCTTCTAGAGGGGGCACCTGTTCTGATGGCACTTTGTCTATAGGGCAAGAAGAAAGGTGAAAACTTCCCAATAGAAAACAGAGGCAAAAAAACCCTGACAGGGGTTATAACTCTCTCTCTCTCTAAATATACAAAATGAAAAACAGATATTAGATAGGCTTTAGAAACAGAGAATAAGGCTCATTAGGTAATCAAAATACTATTTGAATGCGATAAGTCAAGTCAAGAATGTTGGATTTTACATGTTCACACTATTGGGTGGGAACGATTCTGGTTTATTACCTGAACATTCCCAGGAGACTGATACAATTCTACTAGGCAGGAATGAGTGAACTCATTGCTTGAGTTCAACCTTAAGGTCCCTGACTCTGTAGATGGTGACAACAATGACAAAACCCCAATTAAACTTTCTACCAATTCCTTCCTCAA
The DNA here is from genome assembly GCA_018402905.1 of Glandirana rugosa. Classification (NCBI taxonomy): domain Eukaryota; kingdom Metazoa; phylum Chordata; class Amphibia; order Anura; family Ranidae; genus Glandirana; species Glandirana rugosa. The sequence goes on along the minus strand of BLSH010024910.1, from coordinate 1,010,172 downwards.
TACTGGCCACCTAGAAGGAGATGACCCACCTATGGGTACATGGAAGGAGACAACCCACCTATATACACCTGGAAAGAGCCAACCCACCTATGGGCCCCTGAAGAAGACTGCCCACCTATGGGTATGTGGAAGTAGACAACCCACCTATGGACACCTGGAAGGAGGGGACTCACTTATGGACACATTCCACCTATGGGTATGTAGAAGAGGACCCATCTATGAACACAACCCACCTATGAGAAAGTGGAAGGAGGCGACCCACCTGTGGACACCTGGAAGGAGACGACCCACCTGTGGACGCCTGGAAGGAGATGACACAACCCACCTATGGACACCTTAAAAGGAGACAACCCACCTACATACAACTGGAAAGGAGTCAATCCACCTATGGGCCCCTGAAGAAGACTACCCAACTATGGTTATGTGGAAGTAGACAACCCACCTATGGACACCTGGAAGGAGGGGACTCACTTATGGACACATTCCACCTATGGGTATGTAGAAGATGACCCATCTATGAACACAACCCACCTATGAGAAAGTGGAAGGAGGCGACCCACCTGTGAACACCTGGAAGGAGACGACCCACCTGTGGACGCCTGGAAGGAGACGACCCACCTGTGGACGCCTGGAAGGAGACGACCCACCTGTGGACGCCTGGAAGGAGACGACCCACCTGTGGACGCCTGGAAGGAGATGACCCACCTGTGGACGCCTGGAAGGAGATGACACAACCCACCTATGGACACCTTAAAGGAGACAACCCACCTACATACAACTGGAAAGGAGTCAATCCACCTATGGGCCCCTGAAGAAGACTATCCAACTATGGTTATGTGGAAGTAGACAACCCACCTATGGGCACCTGGAAGGAGGGGACTCACTTATGGACACATTCCACCTATGAGTATGTAGGAGATGACCCATCTATGGACACAACCCACCTATGAGAAAGTGGAAGGAGACGACCCACGTGGACGCCTGGAAGAAGACGACCCACCTGTGGACACCTGGAAGGAGACGACCCACCTGTGGACACCTGGAAGGAGACGACCCACCTGTGGACACCTGGAAGGAGACGACCCACCTGTGGACACAACCCACCTATGGGCACCTGGAAGGAGACTACATGGACACCTGGAAGGAGACCACCCACCTATGGGCACCTGGAAGGAGGTGACTCACCTATGGACACCAGCTTGATGTTCTCCTTCTCCAGGAACTCCAGGGCCACAGAGACATTCTCCAGCTGCATCTGGCTGAAGGTGGGTCTCTGGTGGTACTTTCTGTACATCCTCTTCTGGCTCAGCACCTCTAGCAGAGCGATCAGTCGGAGCCCATCGCTCAGGTCGGTCTGCAGGTTTCCTATCCTCTTGTTGACACATTTCAGGTGCTCGTTACACCAGCGGGTGAAGGTGTTCTGCTGGATCTTCTTCCATGGAGCGTCCTCCGCCAGGTCCTTCTCGGTCACCGGCATTGTGCAGGAGATGGAGGGGCAGAGCGGTGCGATCCGTCTATGTGCTGTAGCTGAATGCTGCTGTCTCCGGATCGGCTACTTCTGCACATGTGCGACCGGACTCCTCCTCCTCTCCAGGTTCTCCTACCTCTGATCCATTGCTGGGCGACCGGTGCCATCTACTGGGGGCCGGACTCCACAACGGCCACTGCCAGCCAAAGACTTCCCCAACACTGCCAGCTCTACCTCTCTGCATTCCAGCAGTAATTCGGTGTGTGAGCTGTTACTTTGGTTTTGTTCCAAAAGGAAGTGGTGTGCCCCACGCTTAGGATACCCTGGTATGGAAGTGTATTGAAAAACAGACAGAAATGTGTTGTGTGGGCTGCTGCCATAGGTGTGCACCCAAAAGATCAAACACACATGTGTGTCTACATATATATGGCGATCAATCTCCCTGCTGGCACAAGGATAGATAGAGAAGTGCACAAGCACTTCTCTTATGGCAGAACCTGTAAAGATGGAGATCTCTCCTATCTTCCTACTGGCACAGAGAGCTATAATGCTAATGTACATTGAGTGATCAGGGTGTGCACAGGCACACCTGGTACACCCTGTGCACACGCCTATGGCTGCTGCCAGGGCTGGTGCAAGGATTTTTGACACCCTAGGCGAAACCTCATTTTGCCACCCCCCTTGGCTCCACCCCCTTTCCCCTGCCCAGCCTTATCAGCGCCAATCAAGTGCAGCCTCACCAGCACCCATCAAATACAGCTTCACCAGCGCCAATCAATACAGCCTGACTAGCACCAATCAATACAGCTTCACCTCTGCCCATCAAATACAGCCTCACCAGCGCCAATCAATACAGCTTCACCAGCGCCAATCAATACAGCCTCAGCTGTGTCCATCAAATACAACTTCACCTGTGCCCATCCAGCCGTCAAGCCTCTGATCTCTGTGTCCCATGACATGCCAGGATGCATCCTGCACAGCGCCCACCATGTGGGGGTGGGGGGGCGGCTATGGTGCTGGCCAGTGCCTGTAGTGACATGCATAACATGCCAGGATATACAGTGGTCTCCGGGGGGGGGGGGGGGTTGGGGGGGTGGTACTGCCAGCCGCGGCTCTCCTCCACTTCACTTCACTGACGCGATCGAGGGGGGGGGCTGCCCCTCTCCAATTCTCGGCGGCACTGATGACATGATTGAAGCAGCTGCCAGTCGCAGCACTCCTCTCTGTTGACATGAATCAATGCAGAGCAGCCAGTAACAGATCAACTGTAGCCAGGCGCCCTAGGCAGCAGTGCGCCCTAGGCGGCCGCCTACTCCGCCTAGTGGTAGAGCCGGCCCTGGCTGCTGCCTTCCCCAGGAGACCTCAAACGAGGTAACCTGGTAGTAGAAAGGTAAGGTCTTGCAATGTCTCATGGGATGTGTAGTTTCACCACAGCTAGAGTGCCGAGGTTGCCTACCCCTGGCGTAAGGGAATCTGGTGCCGCCTATAACAAGTGGTGTAATGTGCAAAAAATGTTTTCAATCAGAGGTGTAAAAAGTGTGCAACCTATGCAATAAGTCCTAAATGCTCTGACTGTAGCAGCTGAATCACTAAAGCAGTTGAATGCACATCACATTAGTGAATATGTGCAACCCATGCAAACAAAATGTGACATGTGCAATAAATTAATAAAAAAATACATACAATATTCAGGTGGTAAAAAAGTATAACAAGGTGTGTGCTCCTTTAAAACTCGAAATGCTTATAGCAGATAAAAAGGACCATTGTATAGTTTATGGTAAAGGCAGCTTTGCAGGCAGTAAAAAACAGGAAAAACAAATAAATGTCCAGAACGTTCATATGGCAAGTTCAAGACTAATGTTCGAATTCATGTAAACATTCTCATAAAGTGCTCTGTGCAATATCCATCAGGCAGCGTGCAAATGTGTAAGGTCCACCCGTGCTCCCCTCCTGGCTCCCCACTTACCAGATGACGGCACCCATGCAGGGGTAAACAGCATGTAAGCCATCACTGGTGTCGGTATTACTTTAAGAGTCAGACCTCCGCTGTGCGACCCAGATGGTGTCCAGAGTTCTCCAGTACATAGGGATCACAAATTAGAGAGAGGGGAACCCGTAGTGTATTATCATTGATGAAAAAGTTTATTATGGATAAAATACAAAAGAGAGTCTTCCAAACATATTGTATAATTAGGTAACTGGCTAGTGAACGGGATAGCGATACCATATAAATCCCGTACAGCCGTCTCATCTATAGACAGCATGCCAGTGGAAGTCCGAGGAGTCGGATGTGACATAACCACGCACCTAGGTCAGGCTTACGCGTTTCGTCATTCAAGACGTCATCAGAGGCGGCTATAGATGAGACGGCTGCACGGGATTTATATGGTGTCGCTATTCCATTCACCAGCCTATGTATTGGGGAACTCTGGACACCATCTGGGTCGCACTGCGGAGGTCTGACTCTTAAAGTGATACCAACACCAGTGATGGCTTACATGTGGTTTACCCCTGCATGGGTGCCGTCTACTGGTAAGTGGGGAGCCAGGAGGGGAGCACAAGTGGACCTTACACATCTGCACGCTGCCTGATGGATATTGCACAGAGCACTTTATGAGAATGTTTACATGAATTCAAACATTAGTCTTGAACTTGCCATATGAACGTTCTGGACATTTATTTGTTTATTTACTGTTTTTTACTGCCTGTAAAGCTGCCTTTACCATAAACTTTACTTTTTTAACTGCTATAAGCATTTCGAGTTTTAAAGGAGCACACACCTTGTTATATTTTTTTACCACTTGAATATTGTATGTATTTTTCTGAATTTATTGCACATGTCACATTTTGTTTGCATGGGTTGCACATATTCACTAATGTGATGACTATTCAACTGCTTTAGTAATTCCGCTGCTACAGTCAGAGCATTTAGCACTTGAGACACCTTATTGCATAGGTTGCACACTTTTTACACCTCTGATTGAAAACATTTTTTTTCACATTACACCATTTGTTATAGGCAGTGCCAGATTCCCTTATGCTTACCTTTCTACTTTGCTTTTGTTGGTTTAAAAAACACCTGTTAAAAAAACTTGTATTATTATTTTTTCTTGTTATTGTTATTATAATTAATATTATTAGTCAAAAAATGTGTAATTTAGTTTGGGAGCTGGACCTACTCTTTACAATTGTGGATTTTAAAAAATTGGTTTTAAAGTTTTATTATTATAATAACAATAACAACAACGATAATGATACTTTTTATTATTATATTATTATTACTAGTCAAAACATGTGTAATTTAGTTAGGGAGCTGTATCCCTGCATTTGTTGATTTAATAAAATATCTGATTAATAACTCTTTTATTATTAGTAGTATATTGTGATTGCTGCACCATTATTATTTTTTGGTTATTGTATTATTATTAGTAGTAGCAGTTAAAACATGTCATGTAGTTTGGGAGATGTACCTCTGCATTAGTTGATTTAATAAACCATCCAATTATTAAATCTTGTATTATTGCAGTTACTGTATTATTATTATTAATAATAATAATAATATCAATATTATCATTATTTTTTAAAAGATGTATAATTTAGTTTGGGAACTGTATCTCTGCATGTGTCAATTTTAAAATATGATGAAAAAAAGCAGTATTATTATTATAGTATTATATTATAATTATTAACCTCTTTCCACTGCCTCCCCCCAGCTCTTTAGAAGAATATAAATGCTGATAGGGGAAGGGACAGCATTCCGATCATCTGACCGCTGTGATTAGCTGTCAGAGCAGTCACATGATTAGAAGCGTCCCATGACATTTTAGTTACTGTACTGGGAGGGCACAGTGAGCATGCTCTCAGAACAGAATACTGTTCCCCATGGACACATACTGTAGACCTGATCAGCTGTATTTTCCTTCAGCAGCTGAGAGCCCACTCCTTCTTGGCATTCAGCTGCTACAGGAAAATACAGCTGATCGGGTCTAATAAATGCTACCCCCACGGGCCCTCATGTCCCTGTTCCTTTTGCTCCCCTGGTCCCCCCTCCGCAGTGCTACCAGCTCCCCTGCTTTCCTATCCTGCCAGCTGCTGCGGGGGATTATTTCATGATGGAGAGCGGTGGAAGAGCCAGTAAATCTTTTATTTACCTGCCTCTTCCTTTTCTTAATGAACACAGTGAGTGATCTGTACTGACTGTGTTCATTCATACTGTGTTTTCTATGCTTAGTTTGTGAAAGAACAGGAAGCTGCTCAGCACAGAGCACTTCTTATTCATTCACTGTCCAGTGCAGCTGAGGCTGCAGAGAAAGGGACTGATGAAGCTGTTCTCAGTCTCTTTCTCTGTCGAAAAAGTGAGACATCAGGGATCTGTTTGGATCCTCAATATTTCACCAAAGCCCCCCAACAGGGCTGCTAAAAAAAATATTAAAACAAGTAAAAATAAATAAATGATAAAATAAAAAACTACTGACACCATCCACTGCTCTACTGACATTGTCCTCTGCCCTACTGACACCATCCACTGCTCTACTGACATGTCCACTGCTCTACTGACACTGTCCTCTGCTCTACTCACATGTCCACTGCTCTACTGACACTGTCCTCTGCCCTACTGACACGTCCACAGCTCTACTGACTGATACCAACCTCTGCCCTGCTGACACTGTCCTCTGCCCTACTGACACCATCCACTGCTCTACTGACATTGTCCTCTGCCCTACTGACACCATCCACTGCTCTACTGACACGTCCACTGCTCTGCTGACACCATCCACTGCTCTACTGACACTGTCCTCTGCCCTACTGATACCATCCACTGCTCTACTGACACTGTCCTCTGCCCTACTGACACATCCACTGCTCTACTGACTGATACCAACCTCTGCCCTACTGACACTGTCCTCTGCCCTACTGACTGATACCAGCCTCTGCCCCACTGACATTGTCCTCTGCCCTACTGACATTGTCCTTTGCCCTACTGACAAGTCCAATGCTTTGCTCACTGATACCAACCTCTGCCCTACTGACACTGTCCTCTGCCTTACTGACTGACTTGAGTTTCCAGTTTCACCTACACAGAGCGATGCAAAGCAGCAGGTGGTAGTGGGGCCCCAAGTTAACTTTTAAAATAGGGGCCCACAAGTTTCAAGCTATGTCTCTGATTCTGCTATTCGGGAGTACCTAAGGATACCAAACTCTTGCAGTTCAGTGCACTCAGTGTCCATGTATGTGGGCAAGTTTAACAGTTGCCTAATTACAAGGGGTTAAAGCCACCACATTTTTTATGATAAAATAGTGATCCATTGGCCAAATAAACCTGACGTGAAACATTTTATTAATACTGTTGACTGGCAGGGAAAATCAGTTCAGCTACCACCCCGTTACTATTGCTGAGGTGTTGTACAGAAGAGCCAAATCTGTTGGCTCCTGTTACAGAAGGACATGGCTACTGTTTGTTCCTGTTTAGCTGTTATACCTTCTCGGGATGTTATATTCGTTGGCTTTTGTTCTGGTCACTAGTGATGGCTGGGGCCATAAAAGCAAGATAGAGCCCACTGGATTTGGGTGTTATACAACCAGTAAGAAAGATTTGAACTGGTGCATGATTTCAAAGTTTGGACTCTGTTATTTAGCTTGTCAGAATTGAATTAGTGTCCCTTTGGCTATGTCCCAGGAGAGGATCTTCATGGACATGCTATTAACTTAGCCACTGCTTTGGTGCAACAAAGAGAAATTATACATGCCTCAAAGAGCAGGACTCAATGTTATACTATCAGGTCCCTAGGTTGTAGACTTACACCAGTAAGTTAGGTATTGGATTTTAATGCCTTAACTCCATATGAAATGTCATGTCATTCTCTTGGGAATGAGGCTTCTACCTGTTTGTGAAGTTGTTATACAGTACTTGTTTTTTTGTGCATTTGTCCTATTTTGCAGGTATGGGGCTGAAGGAGATCTCCAATTTAAGGCAATGCAGCGATGTTCACAATTATGTAATGGATACAGCTATTTTGTTTAAGTTAATCAATGTCAGGGTGTAGTCCTGGTATCCTGATTCTAAGTGTTCTGGCCCATGCGAGTTTTCACCTGATGTCTTTATTTGCTGCCTTTCCCTTTAAACCCCTACCCATCCATCCAGGATAGCCTCATTCAGACTTAAATGTGTAGCCACCCTGCCCTACGGAAGAGTGACAATTTAACTCTGCTGGACTGTAATCAGCCTCAACTGAATTGATATGTTATTCACTTGGTCTCCCCAAAACCATTGTTTGCTTCTGCCTGGTGCTGGGGTATGTGTATGAGGGGGTTGCAGTCCGAAGAGTTTAGTGAGTTTTCCCAGAGGTGGAGGGAAGAGTTAAAGGGAAAGAGTGAGGAGGAAGGCAAGATGGAGGAGAGTGTGAATCTTGTTTGAGAGGTGTGCACAGTAAGCAACTGAGACCACAATTTTGGAACAGACTAGCACACAGCAAACCCCCTTGGTCAACACCCCTTGGATAAAAATATGTGAATTGTTCTTCCATAGCTGTGCACTGTATCTGTATGTGCAGGGCAGATGCTACCAGAGAGTTTGGGACAGTATTGTACTAGATTAATATAATTATATGTTTTTCATATCTGTAGAGGAACCTTGCACAGTAAAATTTAACTACTTTACCTCTGTCTGTATAACAATGAGTGTGATCAACTGCAGGAAAGTGGAAAAATAGTGTCTGGACATACAATGTAATCTTATTGGTATTGCTCTCCTAGACGTCTAGGTCCCCACCTATGCGGCTGCGCTTTCACTGCAAAATCGTGGTAAAACGCATAAAAAACAACAATTGCGTTTCTGGTGCAGCTCCATTGAAGTCTATTGTATGCAAACCGCAAACTGCAATGAGAAACAAAGTCCCCGGGCCCTTTCCAAAAATGCAATGCCGCAAAACGATGTGAACTACATCCATAGGAAACCATGTTAAATGGACTGTATTACGTTTCTGCAAACTGCAAAACGTGGTAAAAAAACGCATGGGTGTGAACCTAGGGTAAAGCCCCACAATGATTCAATGATACTCAGGCTGAGTCTACACCTGGGGAAGTTCTGTAAGCAGCTAGTTTGGGGATAGAAGTGGTGGTCATTAATTACATGGGTCATTTGGGAGCTGTAATCAGGTGGGTAGTGGTGACTGAATCTTAAACACATCTGGACCAATGTATTAAAGAAGACTCTTTGTAAGTGTAAAGTGCTCTTATCCAGGGTTCGGGCTAGAGAACCTACAAGTGATTGTTCTAGAACCGGAGTGATGTGTTGGTGCTTCAGCACATTGCCTCTGCAAAGCTGCTGATTGAGATGCCCCTGTAGCTCCTGGAACTGACTAAAGAACCCAAATGCTAGGGCGGCCCTCCTGCATTTGTCCCTGACAATAATGCAGGATAAATTAGTAAGGCAGGCTTATGGATATTTTTTTGTCTCACTGGTCAACCACCAAGAAAGAAGTAGGATTTTGGCTTGGACATCACAGGGATTCTGGTGTCTCACACAGGAGGTCCTGTGCTGCACCTGCTCTACAGTGTTCAAGAATCACCGAATGTCAGTCTGGCCTAAAGAACTTTTTACCTGTGAAGGCAGTGAGTATGGTTTTCCTGGATTCTGCCATGTTCTCTGGTGGACATGTGCCCTAACCCTCTCTCCCTAAGTTTATGGTGAGAAATTAGCTCTAAAATTTGATCGGTACCCATCTGTTCACAACCCCACTGAAATTCAAGGACTTTACCCTGGGTTGATCACTATTATGATCAGTATAGGGACGCTACATATCTTCCGATGTGTTCTTGTATCTTGGTGGATCTGGGTCTTATAGTTTAGTGAGCAGTCTAATATTTAGGACGGCAAAGAGACCAGAAGGGAGATGAGGCCTCCTATAGATGAATAGGAGCTCCAATGACACTTCAGAATGAAGAAGAGGATACCTAGTTCTAAATTTGTTTTATAGGAAAGGAAATAAGCCAATACCTTTATAAATTAACACATATAATTCAAAGATAGAATTCAGGAACAATAATGTGATTTTTCATCCACTGACTTGGCTTTTGCTTTTAACAGATTTGTGAAGGGGCTGCCTGCATGTTGTACACGTAGAACTCCAGTTTTAGGCTTAACACCCCTCACACGGTGGCACTTCTGGTCCCTCCTCTTCTTTGCGTGCCCTCAAAGCAGGCCGCTTGCTATGGGGGCCATATGCAGGCTCAATCCCGAGCTGGGCTGTGTGCACCATAGACATGCACAGTGTGGCTCTGCCCTGCCCCCTTCCCCCCAATCTCTGCTCACAGAATTTAATTGAAAGCAGCAGTAGCCAATGTCCTGTGAATGCAAGCAGAGAGCTGCTGCAGATGGGCACAGCACTGGATTGACTGAGGTAAGTATAAGGGGCTTGAGCGGGCGATACTAGTACTCCTGAGAATTTTTTTAAACTTAATGCTGGGAATGCATTAAAGTAAAAAAAGTTAAAACTTTACAACCACTTTAAAGAAAAAATGGTCTTCAATTCTGGCCAGTCTAATAACATCACAGCTGAGAGAAGTGAAAAAATAGCACTGGACTATGAAATATTGATGTTGCTGTAAATGATCTAGTTCCCGGGCAGGCAACTTCTACATGCCAGAGGATCTCCAAGGTCTCCTCAGCTTGTAGTGTAACAAAAACTGAAATTGGATCGCCAGAACACTGTAAGAGGTCCAGACAGAGGCATAACTAGAACCTTCAGGGCTCCGGTGCAAGAAACCATGATGCCCCCCCCCCCCTCCATCTGAGCCCCGGGCTTCCAATTTTGGAAGGGTTACCATGGACCACCTCCCAGAACCCTGCCTCCCGCGTGCCCCCTGGGATGCGCAATCACAGTGACCCTTTACCATGGGATCAGCTGATCACATATAAAACAGACTTGCTGGTTATCCGCAGCTCTTTCCTCCCACGCTGTGTCTCTGTGAGGAAAGGAGAGCCGTTAACGGTCAAGAATGTCTGTAAATTGTTTACACTGATAGACTGATTACACTGATTGATACACTCAGTGCCCCAATCATCAGTGCTACCTATCAGTGCTCATCAATGCCACCTATTAGTGCCCATCAATGCTGCCTATCAGTGCCATCTAGAAGCGCCCATCAATGCTGTCTATGAGTTCTGCTTATCATTGCTCATCAATGCCCATCAGTGCCGGCACCTATCAGCGCCCCTCAATGCTCATCAGTGCCACCTATCAATACTCATCAATGCCACCTATCAGTGCCACTTATCAGTGCTCATCAATGCTGCCTGAGTTCTGCCTATCAGTGCTCATCAGTGCCATCTAGCAGTGCCTGTCAATGCTGCCTATGAGTTCTGTCTATCAGTGTTCACCAATGCCCATCAGCACCACCTATCAATGCTCATCAATGCCCATCAGTGCCACCTATCAGTGCTCATCAATGCCCATCAGTGCCACATATCAGTGCTGCTCATCAAGGCTGCCTATCAGTGCTCATCAATGCCCATCAGTGCCACCTATCTGTGCTCATCAACGCCCATCAGTGCCACCTATCAGTGTTCATCAATGCTGCCTATCAGTGTTCATCAATGTCCATCATTGCCACCTATCAGTGCTCATCAATGCCCATCAGTGCCACATATCAGTGCTCATCAATGCCCATCAATGCCACCTATCAGTGCTCATCAATCCCACAGGGGATGGAGGAGGAGAGAGAACTGTCAATGCCGGCTCTGACCTGTATGAGAGAGACACTCTCAGCTCAGAGTCCTGCGACTAGCAACCCCGCTGGGGGCCCGCCCCAACAGTGGCAGAATGCCAGGGTCCCGTCGCAAGTGTGACTGTTGCGACCCTTGTAGTTCTGCAACTGTGTCCAAATAGTAGCAGATAGTATCCAACATGTTTGAGGGGTTAATTTTTTCTTTTCCAGTGTGATTGCAAGCACAGGCCTTGTCAGCAGCTGGTTGCTGCCAACCCATTTGCCGACAAGGCATGTACATGGAATCACACAGGAAAAATAACAGTAAAGGTTCAGTCCAAATCTAGTCTATTCATATTGTTGTCAATCAAGCCCTGATGAAGGGGGCGCTCTTGGAACCCTTGAAAGGTATTGGCTCCTTTTTGGATTGTCCACCCTGAGTAAAATTGTATTTGGACCTCTAAGCAGTGTATTAATATCATAGGGTCCTTGCTCATCTACCCTGGTGGTGGCTTTAGCTGTTCCTTACTCCTTCAATGAAATACCTCTCATGTACATGTGAGCACCATTCATTACACTACCACTGTGAGCCTAGGCTGGAATGGTGCACTCACAGGGGACAGCTCGATGACATCCTGGGCTCAGAGGAGGAGAGTTAAATCACAATGACTGTCATTCAGTCTGGAAGAGGAGCACCATCTACTGGATGAGTGGACCTCCTGTGGGGGACCGTACCAGATTAAAGTCAAGTATTGCAGCAAAATCTTTTTTATATCATGAACAGTTTATTTTTTCCTTTTACAAATACCTGGAGTTCTGCTTTGAGCAAAATATGTATTGCTTCCACATTGCTTTTTAGACACTTCATTAAGGTTGAGTCTTCTCTCAAGGCCTGTTTGTGACCTAAACATTATGTCTCTTTGCCCATTCAGGCTAAAGTGAGGTTCTCCTGAAAGACCACCAACCCTCTTTAGAAATACCTGCTGCTTCTGAATATGGGAGTGCAAGCAAACTTTCCTCCCAGGAAGCAGTTCTCAGTCCTGGGTGGCCGAATGCCCTTGTCATGTGGGGGAAAGGGGGCAATTTTGAATGACTGTAGACCAAAATGAAAATAAAGAGACTATATGGAAAGCTTTGTGAGAGTTAGTAATAGTATTCAGTACTATGTGTGTAAAAAGGTGGCCAGACCTGTAAAACATCTGAAACATTGTCAGTTATGTAACTTTCCTGAGCACACTGTTGTTTATGTCATCAGCACCTGGAGGCAAAATGAGGCAACAAAACGAGTCAGTTGGTTTGTTCTATGGAACGGGAGGACAGGACGTGAATGTGGGTTGGAAGTTATTCCTACTAACAATTCCACATAAATATAAAAAACAAGAGAAGAGCCCCCCTCCGCAGTGTCTATTTATCAGTGCCATCCCCTATTTTCACTTTGGTTGGTATATTATGATCATTATGGTTCATTGGTAATGTTTACCCATTTTCTAGCCCCTGCGTTAGTGATCAACAAGCTTACTTATGTTGTCTATTGTTAATTTCCAAAAACCTAATAAACATATTGAAATAGAAAATGTTATACAATTGTGCATGTTGCAAAAACTGTTACATCAACTAGTTAATACATATATGAACCTTTATTTGGGTATGGCGACCATGTACCATGAAGCTGTACTGTGCCTGGCATGCTGGAAGGCAGTGTGAAGAGCTTTGATATCTGTGTCCTCCCTCACTGCCATGATCTGCCCAAAAATCCTGGGTAATCTATTTGTTGACCCTTCTGGCCTGTTCCCACTTTGCCATTTTTGCACATTGCATTAACGCACACACAGTAGCGTTTATTGCGCTACACATCAACAAATATTAATTTAAGGCAGCCCATTCATTTTGAATGGACTGCCAATGGACTAGAATGGCCAGAAAAAAAAATTGCGGAGTATTTTTTCTGATGTAGGGATGGGCCCCCGGTTCGAGCTAAACGCATGTTCGACTCGAACATCGGGGGTTCGCCTGTTTGGCGCATCCCGAACATTATGGGGTTTTCGTTGGAACTTCGAGTGCTCCATAATGCATTCCAATGGCGGGGGAAATGCCGCCCACTGATTGGCCAAAGCATGCACATGACCTGCATGCTTTGGCCAATCACAGAGCACTCTGCTGTGAGAGATATGATTGGCTAAAGGCAGGGTGCCTTTAGCCAATCACTGCTCAGTAGCCTCAATCCATGCCCCATAGTATATAAAGCCGCTTGTACAGCGGCTCTATGTAGTGTGTGTATAACGGTGGATAGAGAGTGAGCTTATAGATAGATAGATAGATAGATAGATAGATAGATAGATAGATAGATAGATAGATAGATAGATAGGGCAATCTGTATACAGTCAGTTAGTGCAAGCAGTGCAAGAATATATATACAGTACAGACCAAAAGTTTGGACAGACCAAAAGTTTGGACACACCTTCTCATTCAAAGAGTTTTCTTTATTTTCATGACTATGAAAATTGTAGATTCACACTGAAGGCATCAAAACTATGAATTAACACATGTGGAATTATCTACATAACAAAAAAGTGTGAAACAACTGAAAATATGTCATATTCTAGGTTCTTCAAAGTAGCCACCTTTTGCTTTGATCACTGCTTTGCACACTCTTGGCATTCTCTTGATGAGCTTCAAGAGGTAGTCTGAAGGGCCTGGTATGGACTTTGGGGGGCCCTGGTATGGACTTTGGGGGGGCCCCCACGTCATTTTTTTTTTAAATTTTGGCGCGGGGTTCCGCTTACAATCCATACCAGACCTGAAGGGCCTGGTACGGACTTTGGGGGGACCCCTACGCATTTTTTTTTTGCTTTGGGTGGGGTGGTTCCCCTTAAAATACATACCAGACCTGAAGGGTCTGTTACAGACTTTGGGGGGGGGGAACCCTACGCAAATTTTTTTTTACATTTCGGAGCGGGGTTCCCCTTAAAATTCATACCAGACCTGAAGGGCCTGGTATGGACTGGGGGGGAGGGCAACGCAATGCTTTTTCAGTGATTTTATCTATATTGCCGGGAACCGCCAATATATTACAGCCGCGATAATAAATGACAGTTTTTCCTTCACAAATGTCATTTTGCTCTGGCCATGTTCTAAACATCACAGAGTTGCGCCCTTTCACAGGCAGACTAAGGGACCCCCCCAGTCACATTATTTAAAGGAATATTTCATTCTTTCATTGTTTCACTTTAAGCATTATTAAAATCACTGCTCCTGAAAAAATGATTGATTTAAAACTTTTTTTTGCATTGATACATGTCCCCTAGGGTAGGACCCGGGTCCCCATTTTTAGGGCAATAACTTGCGTATAAGCCTTTAAAATGAGCACTTTTGATTTTTCATGTTCGAGTCCCATTGATTTTAATGGCGTTCGCGTGTTCGCACAAATGTTTTGCCTGTTCGCAAGTTCTGGTGCGAACCAAACCGGGGGATATTCGGCCCATCCCTACACTGATGCAGTGCACCACAATGCAAGAAGTGAACCACAGCCCAGTGAAGTGACTGGCCTTAGATTAAACAAATCCTCCTGCATAAGCTGTACCTGTTTACCTGTAGTCTTCTCTATATCCATTCAAAATGCAGAATTTATAAAGCGTGTCTGAGCTTTGAGAAAACAGGGGGCGGAGCGCTGAAATTACCCACTGCAGAACTTATTCATGCTGATAGCAGAGGAATAAGGCAGCAGACAAAAATGACACTTTGCTGTTAATTGAGACAAGTACACACTATAGAGGGATATGCTTTGTTCATCGTTCATGCATGGGCGTCCGCAGGTAGGGGCAAGTGCCCCCCCGGAATCAGGGATCGCAAGGTGTCTGCGCAGATTGTGAGCAGGTGCTGGAACACTCCATGTACCAGCTCCCGGCACAGGAAGGAAGATTACATGGTGGACGGCAGCCGGCAGGGCTTTCCATCGTCCGGTGTTAAGACAGCACTGACCTGCAAAGCCTGCAGTAGCCTGTGCCAGGAGCCTAACCTGCCAATGTGAGTTATAGACAATTATTTTCTGTGGGGGGAAGAGAGCTCTGTGCGGGGGATTGGATATGTATACTGGCATAGCACATGCCTGGAATCTGCACCCTGTACATAGTACACGCCTGGAATCTGCACCATGTACATAGCACACGCCTGGAATCGGCACCCTGTACATAGAACACGCCTGGAATCTGCACCCTGTACATAGCACACGCCTGGAATCTGAACCCTGTACATAGCACACGCCTGGAATCTGCACCCTGTACATAGCACACTCCTGGAATCTGCACCCTGTACAAAGCACATGCCTGGAATCTGCACCCTGTACAAAGCACACTCCTTGAATCTGCACCCTGTACAAAGCACATGCCTGGAATCTGCACCCTGTACAAAGCACACGCCTGGAATCTGCACCCTGTACAAAGCACACGCCTGAAATCTGCACCCTGTACATAGCACATGCCTGGAATAAAGTCTGCCATTTCCCCCTTTAAAATAAATAATTGTGAGTTGCGGCTAAGCCCCTCCCCTTCATGACATTGTCGAAAGGGGCGGAGCATGGGTGACCTTAAAATGATGCCCCCCCCTGAAAAAAGTTCTGCGGACGCCCATGCGTTCATGTCTAAGGTTGGCAACCACTTTAAAGCAACCACACATTGTATTACATGGATGGCAAGAGATTAAACCGTTTCTGAATGTGCTTCAATATTGCATGCAGCTTTTTTGCTAGTATGCTCAAGAAAATAATATTTAAAAACATTAAAGCCGTAGTAAAGTCTTGAGAATACACAAAAAACGGACAGGAGCTGCCGAACGGTGGCTCCGCCCCTTCCCAGCAGCAGACAGGCTGGAATTCGCATCGGACAGGTGTGAATCCAGCCTTAGGGTCCTTTCACACGAGCTTGTCTGCCCGGAGGACTCCGCTTGTTCAGCGGGGCATTGATCCGCTGATCCTCGCTGAGCAGGCAGATGACAGATCCATCTACGCTCACTGTGCTGTCAATGCCCTGCTCTCCTCTATGGGGAGATCGGATAAAACGGACCACCTGTCTGTTTTCATCTGATCCGCCAGACAGATAGAAAATAAAGTCACCATCCGCCTGGATTTCACGGACAGAATCAGATCAGATAGCGGCGGATGTCAGCAGACATGTCAGCGCTGACATCCACCGCTCCATAGGAGTGAATGGAGGCTCCGATCAGGTCTGCCTAAAGAAATGACAGGTGGACCTGATCAGACAGCCTGTGTGAAAGGGGCCTTAGACTCAAACTAAATAGAAATGTGCTGCTAAAATTAACACTGCTGCAAACAGAGCCCTCCATCGCTGTGCTGTCACGACTGCCCAGATCCCCAGCGGCTTCCATGATAACCCGGTCTTCTTTCTGGGTTTTGTTTTTGCCCACCTCTTGATTGGCTGGTCTGCGGTGATGTCCCTCAGTCCCATGTGCACAGGAGTCACTTTTAGGGTTGCCACATCATCCCTTTAATCCAGGACACATACTAATTACACAGGTTCTGTGGCTGATTAAGGTGGTAATTAAACTCACTTGGTGCCTCATCTGCATTAAATCAGCCACAGAACCTGAGTAATTCATATGTGTCCTGGATTAAAGGGATGATGTGGCAACCCTAGTCACTTTGCCTCAGCATGTAGAGCGTGCCGTAAATGCGGTCTGAGCTGCGCATGCACGGCCTGGATCGCATTACTGTTGACAGACGGGGGGTATTTATGACAGAAGAGACTTCTAGGGTCTCTTCTGTTATAAAACCCTGCCTGTTAGTGGATTTTGGCATGCGGGCCTTTACTACCACTTTAAATTAAAAATAAACCACAAATAATTAAACAAAATAAATCAATTACACTCAGAATAGATTGGTAAATGCGGTGCAGCCTGATACCGAAGGTAGATTATGCCCTGAGTGATATTATCATTAGAATGGTTCTTTTGTTGAATTGTTTATAAGCTACACAGATGGAGTTTTTGTAATGAAAATGGGTTTAGCATCTTTAGCGAAATATGGTGCAAAAACAGGAAGCAAGGCAGCGGGGAGGGCAATCATACAATGAGCTTATAACCCTCGTGGCCAGTCTGTACCGCCATGGCTGCCAAGATGACTTTCTATCAATTGCATATTTTGTATGGAAATAAAATAAGCATAAAACAGGTCATTTAGAAAAGGAAGGGGATCCCTTTCCTGTGGAATGTGTGGAGAGGAAGCAGCCTTCAGTCTAATTAAATCCCAGAAAGTTCAGGTCTGCCCAGCAATGACTTGGAAGGATCAGAATCGTCTCATGGAGATTTCACATGTACCTGCTGTTTGAGGTGCGAAACTCCACAAATATTATCAAGGTATCATGAAGACGCAATGGTGTTTGGCGCATAAACATTGCAAGCTCATTCCCTACAAAACAGAAATTATTTTATGTTTGTTAATAAATACCATGAAATATATATTTTAATATGAATAATTACAATAAATATGGAGGATTGTTTTTTTTAATGTTCTTCATGAGGTGCTGAAAATTGGGGCTCATTCACAGTAGGCTTTACCTCCCTTCCTATAAAGTGATCTGTGGTGTATTGGTTTTTCAGAGGTGGTTTATAGGCATTCAGGAAGCAACACTGCCACCTCCTGCACACCTGTTTTTGATCCCCAGGTGGTTGGTTTATTTCCCAATAGAGATTTTACATTGAGCTGCAACCGCCATAGCTGCAGCAAGATTGCGGCATGGTTCTATTGTCTTCAATGGGAGAGTTTGACAGTCAATGATGCCTGTTAGGCTCCTTTCACACCAAGGCATTGGAAAAAAGCCTGTAAAATCCTGTAAAACGCCATGATTTTAGTGTGTGTTTTTGCCGTGCTTTTGAAGCGCTAGCACTATAAATAGCGCCCCTCTATAGGCGTTTTTTAAGCGCTTTTCAAGCGTTTGTGTTTCAATCATGTGACCTTTCCACAGCCTCAGTACACATTTCATGCTCTTTTCAAGTGCTTAACCATTATTTTTAATGGACATGGGCGTTTTTGAAGCACTATTTTGAGCGCACAAAACAAGCTGAAAGATGCTGCTTGCAGGACTTTTAGCAACGCCTAGCAAGCGCAACGCCTCGGTGTGAAAGCATCCATTGAGATGCATGGGGAGTGTTTTTGGTGCGCTTTTTATGTGCTAATTTTAGAGCAAAAATGCCTGAAAAATGCCTTGGTGTGAAAGGGGTCTTAAACTTGACATGCTGAGTTAAAATTGTCATACCGTACAGTCATAGGTTTCTAGCAAAAACACAGATCAACTCCTTGTTTTTTCTGCTCCTCCCTCCCTCAGCTGCCTCTGTGAAGTAAACCTTAAATGGTTAGTTCACCTTTACCAAAAATTGCCGTTGAATGATGCAGGGAAGGGGCACCTGCATTTAAAAACAAACGGTGCAGCTTTGACCAAAGTTAAACAAAGTCATTTCTATAGGTGTAGGCCATTAATGTACCTCTCAAAGCCTGGCCAAAAAACTCTCAAAGATGGCACCATCCCACCCTGCCTTGTTGCTAAGACACTCACAGCCATTACTGTTCAGCCCCTCCATCACAGGAGCAAACTTTCAAACCCCTGCACATGTGTGGTCCACTATCACCTTCATCGCAACATCGGTCAACTCAGAGCTACTGTGAAAAGAGAATTAAAGCACATCCATGGGTGTTTGATTGACTGGGGGTGTCTTAGGAATGCCCTAGCAACAAGGCAGGACGGAATCATTCGATCTTTTGGGGGTTTTCACATACTTCCAATCCATCCCGGATTCGCCGGGACTGTCCCGGGATTTGATGTAAGTCCCGGCGAATCAAGGGTTTGTCCCAGAGTGGAGCCCAGTGCTGGAACAAGTTCCAGCACTGGGCCCCAGTGACTTGCCCACAAGCACACACTAGCACGGGCACCAGTAACACTTGTTACTTGGCTTGTCTTGATGTGTCTGACCTACTAACTCCCTGTCCTCCGTTCTGCTGACCCTGTCTTCCATGCTGCTGACCCCTGTACCCTATCTTACTGACTCCCTGTCCTCTGCCCTGCTGACCCCTGTAGCCTGCCATATTGGCTCCTGTCCTCTGTCTTGCTGACCCCTGTACCCTGCCCTACTGACTCCTGTACTCTGCTCTACTAACCCCCTTGTCTTCTGTCCTGCAGACCCCTGTACACTGTCTTTCTGACTCCCTGTCCTCCGTTCTGTTGACTCCTGTACACTGCCCTGCTGACCCCTATATTCTGCCCCCTGTCTTCTGTCCTGCTGACTCCTTTACACTATCCTACTGATCCCCTACCCTCTGTCCTGTTGATCCCTGTCCTCTGCCCTGCTGACCCCCATACACTGACCTGCAGATCCTTCTTCTCTGCCATGCGGATTCCTGTCATCCACCCTGCTGACCCCTGTCTTCTGCCCTGATAACCCCTGCTCTCCACCCAGCGACCCCTGTCCTCTGCCCTACTGACGCCCTGCACACTGCCCTACTGACTTTTGTACACTCCCCAGTTGACCTCTCATCCTTTGCCCTGTTGATTCTCTGTACACTGCCCTACTGACTCCTTTACACTGCCCTGCTGACCTTGCATCCTCTGCCCCCCTTACATTTTTTACTGCACCCTACATCCGGCCCTGCTTCTCACCAAAGTGTTTCATTATCTCAACGACTATGCAGTCCCTGACTATTTTAATGAAGTTCTTCTTTAAGGCAGGCTCAGACAAAGCAATCAAAGCATATTTTATACCTTATACCTTTTTGGATGATCTGTATACTGCGGTTTCCTGATAACCTGCAGAGTTTCTCCAGTGCTGAGAATTCAGGTAGGAGGAGATTTCCACTACAGCCTGTATACACGCCCACATGTGTGATGTCAATATCGTGCGAACTGGCTGTCTCTGCGAAAAAGGAAATATTCTCTACAGCATAAAAGACACAAATGAGCATGTGCAGGTTGGCTACCCTGTCTGTTTGCTAGCTGCCATACCTAGATAGACAGTGCTGGAGGGAAGAATCTATGCATACAAGATAAAACAGCCTTTTTACACAATGCAGTGGATTAACCGCCTTAAGTTCCACAGTGAGTATAAGAAGCATGCTATTCTGCATATACAGACTGATTTTACTGTTGTAGGTATAGTAACACTTTAAGCTCCTCCCACTATTAACTGTTTGTCCACACCCACATTTTGCCGCGGCGTGCTACATGTGCCGTAGATCACTTTCTCCCTCAAGTCTCTCATTCCGAAGTTCAAAAGTTGGGAGGTATGGATTTTCAGCCAGGCTTTGGGAGGTACATACATGGCCTACACCTATAGCAAGGGCATTATTCAACTTCAGTCAAAGCTTGACAGTTTGTTTTTTTTATCTACAGGCTTCCCTTACCTGCACAGGAAGTTTTTTGGTGGAGGTGAACTAAGCCTTTAAAGTAGATCTAAAAAACAAGTGTTGAATGTGATTGTAAATGTTACACAACACTCCAGCCAGTCACAGGTAAAATCACTGGATTAAACTGCTCAGATAGGGAATTTGGTGTCATAACAAGAAATAATTACATGGGAACTGGTGTCAGAGATTACTATTACATGTCTGTGCAAATGTCAGCATGCATAATGACTACACACTGCAGTCGGACTAGCTAGACTAAGCAGAATACTGAAATTTCACATCCAGGCTATTGAAAACCCAACCGGATCTCCTTCCTTTATACACATGTGTTTAAAGTAGGCCTAAAATCAAAAAGTGAAGATTTTTATATGTTATAGGAAAGATTTAGAAGTTTTAATGTGTCTAAGCTGTACCCTGAAAAATATACCTGCTCATCTTGAATTCTTCTTAAAACTTCCTGGTATGTACAGTCAGGTCCATAAATATTGGGACATCAACACAATTCTAATCTTTTTGGCTCTATACACCACCACAATGGATTTGAAATGAAATGAACAAGATGTGCTTTAACTCAGACTTTCAGCTTTAATTTGAGGGTATTTACATTCAAATCAGGTGAACGGTGTAGGAATTACCACAGTTTGTATATGTGCCTCCCACTTTTTAAGGGACCAAAATTAATGGGACAATTGGCTGCTCAGCTGTTCCATGGCCAGGTGTGTGTTATTCCCACATTATCCCATTTACAAGGAGCAGATAAAGGGGCCAGAGTTAATTTCAAGTGTGCTATTTGCATTTGGAATCTGTTGCTGTCAACTCTCAATATGAGATCCAAAGAGCTGTCACTATCAGTGAAGCAAGCCATCATTAGGCTGAAAAAAACAAAACAAACCCATCAGAGAGATAGCAAAAACTTTAGGTGTGGCCAAATCAACTGTTTGGAACATCCTTAAAAAGAAAGAACGCACCGGTGAGCTCAGCAACACCAAAAGACCCGGAAGACCACGGAAAACAACTGTGGTGGATGACCGAAGAATTCTTTCCCAGGTGAAGAAAACACCCTTGACAACGGCCAGATCAAGAACACTCTCCAGGAGGTAGGTGTATGTGTGTCAAAGTCAACAATCAAGAGAAGACTTCACCAGAGTGAATACAGAGGGTTCACCACAAGATGTAAACCATTGGTGAGCCTCAAAAACAGTAAGGCCAGATTAGAGTTTGCCAAACAACATCTAAAAAAGCCTTCACAGTTCTGGAACAACATCCTATGGACAGATGAGACCAAGATCAACTTGTACCAGAGTGATGGGAAGAGAAGAGTATGGAGAAGGAAAGGAACTGCTCATGATCCAAAGCATACCACCTCATCAGTGAAGCATGCTGGTGGTAGTGTCATGGCGTGGGCATGTATGGCTGCCAATGGAACTGGTTCTCTTGTATTTATTGATGATGTGACTACTGACAAAAGCAGCAGGATGAATTCTGAAGTGTTTCGGGCGATATTATCTGTTCATATTCAGCCAATTGCTTCAGAACTCATTGGACGGTGCTTCACAGTGCAGATGAACAATGACCCAAAGCATACTGTGAAAGGAACCAAAGAGTTTTTTAAGGGAAAGAAGTGGAATGTTATGCAATGGCCAAGTCAATCACCTGACCTGAATCCAATTGAGCATGCATTTCACTTGCTGAAGACAAAACTGAAGGGGAAATACCCCAAGAACAAGCAAGAACTGAAGACAGTTGCAGTAGAGGCCTGGCAGAGCATCACCAGGGATAAAACCCAGCGTCTGGTGATGTCTATGCATTCCAGACTTCAGGCTGTAATTGACTGCAAAGGATTTGCAACCAAGTATTAAAAAGTGAAAGTTTGATTTATGATTGTTAATCTGTCCCATTACTTGTGCTCCCTTTAAAAGTGGGAGGCACATATACAAACTGTTGTAATTCCTACACCGTTCACCTGATTTGGATGTAAATACCCTCAAAGTAAAGCTGAAAGTCTGGAGTTAAAGAACATCTTGTTCGTTTCATTTCAAATCCATTGTGGTGGTGTATAGAGCCAAAAAGATTAGAATTGTGTTGATGTCCCAATATTTATGGACCTGACTGTAAGTGTGCCCAGGCATGCAGCCTAAGAGCTGTATATCTGCAGTGGGAGATCCCAGGCACCACAGCCTCTGACTGCTAACCTCAGGAGATTTACTGTATTGCTCACTGGTCTTCTTGTTGGAGGCTGAGCCCAGCCTCTCCCAGGATGGCCACCTCAATACAGAGATTGAGCAGAACAAAGCATAGGACCTCTGTCATGGGAAAAGAACAGCTGCAGGAGGACCTCAGGCATAGCTCCCAACTGTCCCTGGTTTGAAGGGACTGTCCCTGATTTGGAGCAAAGTCCCTCTGTCCCTCTTTCCTCCTCATTTGTCCCTCATTTTGGTCTGATCTATAGAGTTGTATATAAAATGCACTTTTTATCTATAAAAAAGTGTTTCCCAGTGCTAAACCTTTCATCTGATTTCTAAATTGCGGTATTTGTAAATTCCAAATGTCAATATAAAGGAATAGTAGTGGTAAAAAAGCACTTGTGGGTTCAACAATCTCGTTTTTTTGCATGGCAAGGGGTGTGTCTTAAACCTGCATACTTTTGCTGATAGGTGTCCCTCATTCCCATCTCAAAAAGTTGGGAGGTATGCCTGAGTTAATACTAGTAAAAGGAAGGCCGACTGGAAGGAAAGCTTTATTGATGCTTTTGTGGACCCACTTGTTAAAGCGGTTGTCTACCCCCAAAAGTGACTTTTACCTACAGGCAAGCCTGTAATAAACCTTACCTGTAGGTAAAATTAATATCTCCTAAACCTGTACAGTTTAGGAGATATTCCACTTGCAATACAGCTGCTGACGTCATGGCGCATGCGCAGGGATGTCCCAGCGAAGGCCCTGCGCATAGCGCTGGACCCTGCCGGAAAGTCAGCCGGAAAGACGGGCTCCCACATGCATCCGCGGGAGTGACGTCTTGCCGCTCTGGCCAGTCATAGCGTCGGAGCCACGAACCCGGAAGAATCCACACAGCAAAGATGTCCGCTCCCTCTGCAGGGACCGGGCAGCCCTGCGGGAGCTTTGTTCTGAGGTGAGTATTTCATAATGAGCTAGTATGCAGTGCATACTAGCTCATTATGCCTTTGCCTTACAGGTTTTCTTTTTTGTTTGTTTGGTTTTTTTTTTAGGTAGACAACCGCTTTATTTTAAGAGGGCCTAGTTATCTGGTGAGTACATAGTGTGGGTACATGCACAGGAGCATATGGTTTTTCACATTGGAGGTCTATCATGGTCTCACAACAGATGAGTTCTGGAGAAGAATTGCATTTATTTACTTTTTAATGTTTAATCTCTAACTTTTTAGGATCATTTAGTACAAACAATTACGGTTTTTGAGTTTTTCACTGTATTATTTGTGAGGATAGCGCAGCACCTGGTTGAGTGGGGGAGAAGCTCCTGTCACAATTTTCTGTATAGATCTCCCCCTTCCATTTGATTTTATATACAGTTGTGCTCATAAGTTTACATACCCTAGCAGATTTATGATTTCTTGGCCATTTTTTAGAGAATATGAATGAGAACACAAAAACAATTCTTTCACTCATAGTTAGTGTTTGGCTGAAGCCATTCATTAACAATCAACTGTGTTTACTTTTTTTAAATCATAATGACAACAGAAACTACCCAAATGACCCTGATCAAAAGTTTACATACCCCAGTTCTTAATACCATGTATTGCCCCCTTTAACATCAATGACAGCTTGAAGCCTTTTGTGATATTTGTGGATGAGGCTCTTTATCTTCTCATCCCCCTGTGTACCGCAGCATAGTGCACCCAGACAGTTAGGAGCTTCTGATATTTGTAATGCTGCGATCTTGCTCATTGTCGTATGTCCCTGGACTTCAGGAGGACATCACCATCCATTGGCCATTGGCATCGGGAATGAGGAAGCCTTGGCATTACACATACTTGCTGGACTGTTAGAGGCATTTCCCTACTAACAGTCAGCAGCACAGAAAGTCAGTGTTCTGTCAGAATAGCGAACCCATCAGATTAGGTAATGGAAGTGATGTCTCGTCAGCTGCGCATGCATTCCACCACCGCCAGGTTTGCTAATCTGAAAGAACACCTGTAGTCAGAAGGGGGCAGCGGACATCTTACTACACCCAGTTACGTCTTGAATTTCAGAGTAATTTTAGCAATAAAGTGTGCGTATATGAATAAATATAGTATATTGACATCTGTGATGCTGTTTGGATGTTACATTTTGAAAGAAGTTGGACGCCAGCAGTAAGCAGGTGGTGGAGGCCATGTTGGTGCACCCCACAATGCTCAGCGCTAAACCATTAGGCTTTCAAGATTAAACATCCAAACAGCATCACAGATGTCAATATACTATATTTATTTATATACGCTCAGTTTATTGCTAAAATTACTCTGAAATTCAAGACGTAGCTGGGTGTAGTATGGTGTCCGCTGCCACCTTCTGACTGCAGGTGTTCTGCAAACCAGTGATGGGGAATCTTATAGTAATAATTACCTTGATTGGATTATGCTAGTTAATAACCGATTGAGGTATCCTTCTAAATAACCAGTGAAGCGACTACCCTCAGGTAATACAAAGAGATTAAACCAATCCTCCATGAGATGTTAAATGCAAGAAAAAGCTGCACAAACCCCTCTAGTCATAGGTCCACATCATCATGTGAACTGTGATATTGTCATCAGTGATAAACACATATATAAAGGGATGAAGGTGTGCCCTCTAGGGCCCTTAGGACACTTCTCAGCATTTTATTATTTTATGGGAGGAAAGCGATATTATTGCACTGGAAAAAGCCGGGCGCACCTGGGTTGCAAGTTTGGAAGGCACTAATAACTGCTATGGTCCCCCATTATAAGGCAACATATGAGGCAAGAGGGTGTGGAAATAAATTCCATAAGGTATGGCAGGCATGGTGTGATTCTAGGTCTACTGCAGGTTGACTGGAGTGGGAGGCTTTGAAGACTTAGCCAGTAGGTGATTTAGTCCCGAACTCCAACGCTATAATGCTATAAAGTCTTACAATTACCCTAGGTTAATAAGCTGTCCCCATACGTTAGAACTTCCAAGGTATATGCACTGTCAAAATGAAATCCCATGTCAAAAATTATTCCCTGTATACCAACCTGAGGTACGGTGTGATCCCAATGATCTGTTTCAGGATAAGTTGTCGACTGGATGTCAAGGGAGGGGTGGGGGGAGGTGGGAAGGGGTGGTTTTTGGGGGTAGTTAGTAATAATTGTTAGAACAGGAATGTTTCGGCCCTGCGTGGCCTGCTTGGGGTGATTAACCCAATTGTTTATTTTTTTCTTTAAAACAATAAAAAGAAATAAAAAATAAAAAAACACATATATAAAGTCCTTATTACAATGATAGTCCAATTATAAAGTAGATATAAACAGTCTTGTTAATAATCCATCATGGTAAAAAGTATGCAAAAAGTATCATAGTGACCAAGTGTTCCAACAGATGATAATAAAGTGACTGAAGTGCTTAACCACTTGCCGACCGTCAACCACAGGTTGACGGCGACAAAGTGGCTCGATAACGCAAACCGCCGTCATACGACGGCGGCTGCGAGATCGCGCACTGTGGGCGCGCGCGCGCCGCCAGAGGCACGCTCGCATGCTCACTGTGTCCGGGGGGGCCAGGGAGCGGGTGCGGCGGACTCGGTCTCCGCCGGCTACCCGCGATGCCCCCCCCCCCGGAGTGAAAGAACGGAGGTCTGTGTAAGTAAACACGGACCTCCGTTCTGTGAGAGGGGGTAGGGCTGTGATCACAGCCTTCCTCTACATGGAAGCTGTGATCACTTCCCTTCCCCTGCTAGGGCAGCCCACACACAGTTAGAACACGCCCAGGGAACACAGTTAACCCTTAGAGCGCCCCCTGCAGGTTAAACCCTTCACTGCCAATGGCATTTACACAGTAATCAGTGCATTTTTATAGCACTGATCGCTGTATAAATGCCAATGGTCCCAAAAAAGTGTCAAAATGGTCCGACATGTCCACCCCAATATCGCAGTCCCGCTAAAAATCGCAGATCGCTGCCATTAGTAGTAAAGAAAAAGAAATAAATAAAAACCCCAGAAATTAATTCTCATTGTCCATAAACACGGCCACTTTTGCGCAAACCAATCCATAAACGCCGATTCCGATTTTTTTCTTTATCACAAATATGAGGAAGAATATAAATCGTCCAAAACTGATGAAAAATTTTTGTATTTTTTTTTTTGGATTTGTATTTTAGCAAAAAGTAAGAAATTTGTTTTTTTTTTGCAAAATTGTCGCTCTTCTTTTGTTTATAGCGGCGATCAGAAATGATGCAGCGGTGATGAAATACCACCAAAAGAAATCTCTATTTGTGGGAAAAAAAGGACGCAAATTTTGTTTGGGTACAACGTCGCACGACCGCGCAATTGTCAGTTAAAGCGACGCAGTGCCAAATCGCAAAAAGGGCTCTGGTCCTAAAGTGTGAAATCCTTCCGGGGCTGAAGTGGTTAAAAAGTGACAATAGTGCTCCACAGTGCTCCAGACCAATCCGCAGTGCTTAGTGACAGCCCCCACATGTGGCCCCACTCACCAGAGTCTAGTTGTCAGACAGGCTAAGTACTGGTGGTGGCAGGATCATGAGTCCTCAGAGAAAGTAGCAAACTAATGAAGAGTAATTGAAGGGTGTTAGGACTCCTCCTAAATAAAAGCCCATGGAGCCCTTGCCTGTGACTGGAGAGGAGGAGGGGTGTCTGAGGAAAGTTTACAGGAGAGAAGCCTCTGTAACTTGTTTACCTAATTCTCCTCTTCCATGCCTCCTCCAGTCGTTCAGCCACTCTGCAACCTCTCCCAGCTGTTTTCCTCCACTTTGAAGAAGTTCTCCTCCTTCTCAGCGCTCCCCTTTATTCTCTTCTTTCTACACAGAGTTAGAAGGAAGCACTGCACTCCTCCATGAGTTGTACCTGTTTATCTGAAGCCTTCTCAATATCTGTTCAATGCGCAGAATTTATAAAACTTGTCTGAGTTGTAAGAATGCAGGGGGCAGAGACCTGAAATTACACGTGGCAGACCTCAGTGAGGTATGGGATCAATCCACCCAAAAGTCATATTTAACTTATAGCTGTATCCTGGTGGGTTGGGTCATTCTTACATGACTTGGCTACTCCAAGATCTTCCCATTCCACTAGAAAGGTAAGAATCAATGGGTCAGGTGGGGAGCATTGATTTTCTAAGATACAATTACTTGCCCGTTCAAAGCAGGGTCCCTTTAAATTATGTAGATTCTTCCTATCTGTTTTGTATGCTTAAATATTTAATAAAAATCGTTGAAAGTAAATTATGTAGATTGACTGTCCCAAACTACAGTAAGAGAAATACACAGACCGCAGTTACTGAACTCTCCTTCTGAAAATAGCTACCTTAGTTACCTACTGCCAAGTTGGTTCTCTGACTTACTATAAAATGTAAGTCACAGCCTTAGAGCAAATCTGCAACAATGACATCAGAATATGTTTGCATATTTGTTTTTGGGTCAGTGGCTGTTTTTGGTCCCTCATACATGAGACCTACCCTGAGTTCCCATTATGAGCCTAGAGTACTGTACTTCGACTATTGTATGCTGACTTTCAATTGTTCTTAATATTTGTATTTGTGATGTCTATCACTGTTTTATTATCTTGAATAAAATTGTTATTTTATACTCCTACTACCTCTCTATGTACGGCCAACAAAGTCCCAGTGGGGTCCTTTTTCTCTTGTTTCACAATATACAATTTAAATGCAATTCGTCTGTTTTTCACAATGCTTTGCTTCTATATTACATTATAGACTACACCCGGGAAACATTCTAATAGTATTATGTCACACTTGAAAAGGAAACTGTCAAGACAGAAATATAACAGCTACTGCTACTCATTTAGCTTATGAAATTCCAATCCCCAAGACTATCGGCTTTGTCTCTGCTTAGGGTGGAACTTTACCTAAAAGTGAAGAAATTGGAACCAGCAGACTTTTTTTTCTCCATTGTAGAAAATAAATACGTGCAAAACATCAATCGTTATTACCTAGTTTTTTTCGCGTTTTCCCAGCGTTAGCGCTATAATTAGCGCTAACGCTCAAGCGTTTTTCAAGCGCTTTTGAAGCGCTAGCATTAAATAAATAGTACATCCCCCTACATTACATCCTGTTTACTGCCTGGTATTTTGACCTTTCTACAACCTCTGGGCATTTTGCTGGCGCTTTTAACGCGCTTTAAATTAATTTCAATGTATATGGGCATTTTTAATGCGCTATTTTTAGCAGAAAAACTCTAGGAAAGCGCCTCAGTGTGAAAGGGGTCTTACTTGTCTGTTTACATTTTTTTTGACACTGTACACTGATCTGTGCATGTTCCGCTCAGCAGAGGCGGCCCTTTAATTAGGCAAATTAGGCGGTCGCCTTAGGCCTCGCCCTCACAGGGGCCTCGCAGCCGCCTTATTTGTCTTATTAAAGAGCTCCCTCTGCTAGCAGCATAGATCCCCCCTGCTTAGCGCCGAGTCCATGTTGACTGATACAGGGAAACCAGGCTGCGAGTGGGAGAGTTTACCGTGTGATCGGAGCTCACTGAGAGCCAGAGAGATGCTCAGCTGAGCTCATCAGAGCCACTGCTGACCCCTCCCCCTGCAGCCCGCACACCAGACAGGAGAGAGCTGCTTCTCCTGTGTCTGCCCCGCCCACATTCCCCGACTGGCAGTGCTCTGTAAGAGAAGGGGATGTGGGCAGGAAGATTCAAGATCAGCAAATGTACAAGAAAAAAATGGAGTCTGTGATCCATGCAGTCCCTCCTGCCTCTGAGTGAGTGCTCTCATGTGGGGGGTGCCTCTCTCCTCTCCTCTCTCTCCCCTCTCTTCTCTCTCTCTCTCTCTCTCTCTCTCCTCCCTCTCTCTCTTCTTTCTTTCCCACTCCAGTTCTCCTCTACCTATTCCCCATCTCCTACCCACTCCCCCCTTTTTCATCCTCCTCCTCCTCCCCTACCCCATGGTTCCCAGCCCCACCCCCAATCACATTTTTTCAGAGGCCAAGAAAGAAGCCCAGAGTGGAGCATCTTACTATTGATGATGCTTGTGTGGGCAGGACGTGTTCTGTGCCAATCCCTGCTGACCTTCCTTTCCTATTCATCCCATGTGATTGGCATAGTATCCCGCCCACAAAAGCAGCAGCAGCAATAAGAAGCTCCACCTCAGGGTCCTTCCATAACCCCTGCAAAGTTCAGGAAGAGAGCAAAAATCTCTGGAGGGGAATGTAGAGGGGGAGTTGTCATTAGGGTTGCCACCTGTCCGGTATTCACCCGGACAGTACGGGTCTTGAATCATGTGCCCGGGATTTGTAGTGCCTCAGACCCGGGCACATGATTCAGCTCAGACCAAGGACAGACCATTTGGGCAGGGGGGGAACCATTTGAACTCCTGTCATTGTGGTGATAGCAGCAGCGGCATTGCTTTTAAATAAATACACTGTGCCTGCAGTGTATCTGAAATTCCAAGCTCCTTTTTGTCTCCCCCTCTCCAGTGTCCTGTGATCTCTGCTGACTGACCCCCCCCCCCCCATTACCAGTGCGATGTGCTGAGAGATCCGGAGGCGGAGTCACTGTATCTTCTGTCGGGATGGCTGCTGCTCACAGTACAGGAAGGTGAGCTAAATTTTTTCTGAGAAAGTCTGCTTGGATGGAAAGCTGCAAAGTTACAGAAGGATTTGTTTTCCAGGAGGTGCAATGAAGGGTTAAGGTGACAGGAGAAGGAGGAGGTAGTGAGTGTGGGGGTGGGGAGTCTGTAGCCCGATCACATCTGACAGATGACTCCTAAGCAGCACACATGTCTGCCAATGCAAACATCCCCCAATCACTCAGACTAGATAATGTGAAAGAAATTTATGAGCACTCATGTAACCCTTGTTAGACCATATTCTACATTCATCTCTAGATATCTTCGGCCAGGGATCGTGAGAGATACACGTCTACTACACTTCCATTACATACCGGTAAGTATATTGGGACACAATAGGTTCGACACTTAGACATGTTAGTCTTCAAGTAGTGTATTTGTGTCCCAATGTACTCACGAGTATTTAAAGAAAGTGTAATAGATCAGACTCACTAACCCCCTACAAACGTAACCGTCTGTACACACGACGAATCCTCAGTAGACAGTCTACACTAGCCCGATGTCTGAGGGGTGGGGGTGTGAGTGATGGAGGAGGAAGAGGACAGTGGAATTGGGAAGTAACGTGGAGGACCTTTTGTTTAGGAAGACATTGAAACGTCGAAAGGTAGGTTCGTCTGAAAGAGTCTTTTTTAAATCGAGTGGAAGGACATGACACTCGTCGTCGGTAGGGCTGTCTTCTATGTCACTGAGGCGGAGGCCTAGAGAGTCGTGTAGCGTGACCATTACCCCCCCCCCCCCAGTCAGTCGTCTCTAGTGTCCTGTG
>BLSH010024910.1:938399-954378 GCA_018402905.1 Glandirana rugosa | reverse complement strand
TTATGTGAGCCGTGATGTCGATCGGACCTGGAAGAGCTGAAAAAATAAAGGGAAAAAACAACAGCAGACGTCAATGCGGAGACTCCCAGAGACTCCTGCCCCCCCCCCCCAGCAGGCCCCTTCAGTACCTGCCGCGAGAGGGCTGGCCACAGGCAGGCGGAGACGCATCTTCGGAACCACGTACCTCCATGGTGCTGTACCTTTAAGATGACAAGGGGGCATCAGCATTGCTCCTCTAAGCAAAAAAACCCCCCCCCCCAAACCCACTCTACCTCCTATCCGAAGGCTAGGGTGTGGGGAAGCTGTCGCTAAAGCCCACAAGACGTTCCCAACGTCTTTAGGCATCTGGCATTTTTAAATACTGGCGCCAGAGCGCCGCTGCCAGTGCGCACGCGCGGCCCGCTGGACCGCGCATGCGCGACCAAGCCTCGCTCCCGGGTAGCCGCGCGCCTGCGCAGAACGAACGGATCATACCCGGAAGCAGGCAGCGGCTGGAACGCAGGGAAACCCCAGCCGCTGCACCTGTGGACTAGAGGGCTGCACCGGACAATAGCTGCAAAGGAAAGGTCAGGTACACTCACATAAAATGCTGCCATATATAAGAGGGCACACAGAAGAATCCAAAATATAAAGAGAACGATCTCACCGCTCCAGCGCCCGAACATCCAGGCAGGCCAAGGGAATACACACACCCATGCCGGTCTTATCCTCTTCTTGGGGTAAAGGGCCACCTGCTAATAGCAAGGCTTCTTGGCCATAACTGCAGACTACCATTGCTGCATACACCACCGTACCACCCCCTCCATCCCCTGCTAATAGCTAGGGTTTATTGGAGAATAGCGATCCACTCCATGGTCGCCTCTTGGCCGCTTGTTCAAGGCAGGAGCTCTCATTCAGGTAGCAGGACCTCCGTGGTCCCGAGAGGAGGACAAAAAAGGAACACGGCATGCTGCTCGGAGCAAAGATTTATGGGAGAGGAGTCCTATAGGGTAGTAGAGGCGGGGCTTAACCCACACGTATGCTGCCATGGAGTCTGTCAGGAAATAGCAATTTTTATTTTTTTAAATGCTACACATGCCTGACTGTTGGGGTCTGTGTTGAAGAGCAAATGCAACTTTTTTACATCAGTTTGAGAAGCTTTTAAAATGGTAGTACACTTAATAAATGCAAAATCAGCTGACAGGGCTTTTATAACAGAAAAAATAAAAAATAAAGACTGTAGGTTCACAATCGCTTTAATGACAGATGAATAAATACAGAGCTGCATTAATTTTGTGTCTTTTAAATCCACCTGGATTTCATCTTTAAAAGACAAAGTCCATCCTTCCAGCAGACAGGACATGATGACTGAACATTGTCAGTCTTCAGCTAAACATTCCTGAAAAGCAATGCAATATAATGTATAGGGATATTAAGACACGTGGATTATCAGATTATAATCCCCTGGATGGAAAAGAGCTGACAACAGTATAAATGGTATATTGGTTGAGAATTCAACATAAACTAAAATTCGTGTGGACACAGTAGGTTCTCTTTAAAAGGAGTGTAATGCTGACAGCTCTATGATACATGGGACAGCTGGAAAATTCTATCAGCATCTCATTTCTATATATTGATGTTTGTGTTTCTCATGGAAAAGATCATATGATCTCTACAAGATGTTTAAGAGTAAAACAGCCACAAAACCATAAATAATTCGGTACCAAAAGCCTGCTCAAGGCAATAACAATATCTCCAATACCACCAAACTAGACTTAACAGGTACATGAAAGATAGCAAGCAAAGTCTTGCCTAAAGTAAGATAAAGTCATATCTTTATTCCCCAGCTAGGCCTCATGCACACAGGATGTTTTTTGATGTTTTTACAGCTGCTGTTTTTAGCTGCAGACATTTTTTTCTACAGTCAGTAAACCCTCCATCATGTTATCCTATGTGTTCATGCACACACAGGCTGTTATCAACTGTTTTTAGCAGTGACGTTTTTGAGCTGTAAAAAAAACGAAGACCAGAGGGTTCTGAGAGTCGTTTTTCAGCTGTAAAAACGCGGCTAAACGTCAATCCCCACCGTTTTTGGACGTTTTAGATCAATTGAGGAAAAAAAACACAAAAAAACCCCCCGCAAAAACGCCGGTAATATAACGCTAATAATAGCTGAAAAAATCACTGATAAGCTACGGACGTTTTTTTTAACGTCCTGTGTGCATGAAGCCTAACAGGTTAAAGCAATGGCCCTACTTCTGTTTTCCCAGAGACTTGTGGGTTTTGGTAAGATATAAATGAAGAGTAAGGATCCATTTTTCTGTGTATGTTTTCCAAATGTGAGCGGTGCCGGCTACGATGGAGGACAGTACATGGCTTTGATGAGCAGTCTCATGGTGAGCCTCTGCTTAGGCTGGGATACAGCATCACTGCTGTCACAGCTTCCAAAGCTGCCGCCATCCAAGGCCATCAGCAAGGGGAAGAGCATGCAAGGTGAGTATTTTGAATGCATTTCCTTCTTTTAATGACTTTCCTCTGTAATGCAGTGTTTTGTCAACAGGGGGTGGTAGCATCCACAAATCTATACTTCACATTCTAGTACAATGTCTGCTTTAAAAGCATCAATAAATCTGCTCCAAGTTTGCTAAACCCTTTGCATTTACTTTGTATCCACTGTTCATTTGCTTTGTATCCATTGTTCATTTGCTTTGTATCCAATGTTCATATACAAGCTGAAGATGAAAGATCCTTCAGAATTCCTTCACATGTGCTTTTATTTTCCAATTGACCTGCATTCAACCTCTTAGGGCTCATGCACACTGCAACTCAAAAGTTCCTTTTACAGGCATTTGAGATTTTATTTCTCTGCTTAAAAAAACTTGAAGAAGCTTGTGCTTTTTTGTGCATTTTTATTGAACATTTTTGAGCATATGTATTTTTTTTCCACAAGCCCTGCCCTCGGCTCATTTTATCTTCTTGTTTTTTTTTTTTTTTTTGCATTTTAAAGCTGCTTTGAGCTTTTTCAGGCACTTAGACTTCTTTTTTTCTGCTCGAAAGCTCCTCAAAAACACGAGTTTGGTGGGGTTTTTTTTCTGCCTGTAAGAGCATATGCCTGTAAACTCCCCAAAAAGCCATAGTGTGCATGGACACATTGGCTAACACGGAGGGGAGTTTTCAGGCAGTAAAAATGAGAGCTAAAAAGCCTGTAGGAGCCGCTTCTTTCAGATGCAGTGGTCCTTAAGCTGCATCAAGCGGCTTTTGAATTCTCATTGACTTTTAGGGGCAGAAAAACAGTAGTAAGGCAAACAAGCCCTATGAGGTCATAAATGTCCTTTAACTGAAAAATAGATCCCTAAGGCCCCTTTCACACATGCTGTCTGATCAGGTCCGCCTGTCAGTTTTTTAGGCGGACCTGATCAGACGCTCCATTCAAATCTATGGAGCGACGGATGTCAGCAGTGACATGTCTGGGCGGGGATATGGACATGTCTGGGCAGGCGGAACCATTTTCATCCGATCTCCCATAGAGGACAGCGGGCCTCTGACAGGTCCACCTTTGCACAATGAGCAGAGACGGACTTGTCATCTGCCGGCTCAGCGGGGATCAACGGATTAATCCCTACTGAGCTAGCGGAGTCCGTCAAAACGGACAGGCCATGTGTGAAAGGACCCAAATAGAGCTTTGATCAGTTTAAAAAAAAGTATGATGACGGATGCAGATGTTTCTGTAAATAGGAAAACGCATAAAATGGGAATTAGAACCTATGCATGGAAGAAAGCTGCTTCTTCATCATCTTATAGGGCATCATTGGCTGTAATTTAAAAGATGCCAACTGCCCTCGGAAACATTTCTATCAATGATAGATAGGAAGGTAGACAAGCAAGTACACAGTGAGACAAATTATTAGTCAGACATAGATGGATAAATAGACAGTTGGACTAAAAGGACCAAGTAGATCAGTGTACAGATGGTTAGGTACGCTGGTGGGTAGACTGGCAAGTGTGCAGGTGGGTAGACAGGTAAGTACATTGATTGGTAGATACAGTAAATGGAAATATAGATGATTAAAAAGGTTGATGTAATAATGCAGTACCAAGTGTAAAGATTTTTTTACAAATGTACCAAGTGTAAAGTTAATGTACAAAGTACAGTAAGCTGTAGTAACCAATCGGCAGTTTAAAGCAGTCAAAATAATAAAGGACAATGGCTGACTGGTTGCCATTACTTACTGTAGAGAAGGAAATACACATCCATGTTGTTCTATATAAGTATGTATTAGCTGTTGCAAATGCAAACCACCCACGCACATACACAGATCACATTGCTTTTTCAATAGACATGTATAGTATTAAAGAAAAGATTAAAAACATTACAAAACTGGGCGTCAAGAAAGGCAGTTTTTCAGCACAGTGGGAAAAAATTGGTTTTGATGCTTGCATTCTAAAAGGTGAGGGAATAACTTCAGTAAGTGCACAGACCCAGTTGGGTTCAGCTGTGACTTCAATTAATAAAAGATCTCCAGTAACATCTGCACAGGTAGGGGCTCCGAGTACCCTAAGGTAAGTAAAGCAAATGAAGGCTGCTTTCCACACTACTCATATGCAAAATTGCGGTAAAAACGCATATGTGTTTTATGGTTGCTTGTACCTTTGAAAAATGGACATGAGACCAGGGCCGGCTCTACCACTAGGTGGAGTAGCCCTAGATCTCTCCAACACTGCCAGAGCCGTGACCCTCCCACACCTCTCAGCCAACCCAACCAAACCTTCATTCATCTGTATTCATCATTCACTATGATGATGAATATAAGGAAGCTTCATCCCTCTAGATATGGTCTTGTGTTTTGGTGGATCTGATCATTTACTGATAATAAGGAGAGCAGAGGGGAGAAGAGACCTCCTATGGATGGAGAGGAGCTCCATGGACTCCTCAGTATAAAGAAGAAGAAATCTAAATGTACTTTATAGAAAAGGAAATGAGGATCAGTCATCAATACCTTTATAATATGACAAACATCTCATCAGCTCAGTGTTAGAATTCAGACACAACACTGTGATGTCATCCAGTGATTGGCTCTTGCTGTGTGCATGTTGTGCCTGCAGAGATCACCCCTCACATCTCAGGAGAAAAGCCTCTTCAGGTTTGGTCAGTCTGGTGCCATCTCAGGTCCTTCCTCTTCTACCCTGGTGATGGCTGGAGCTGTCCCTTGCACTCCTACACTGAACACCTCTCATGTATATGTGAGCGCCATTCCCTGCACTACTATTATGATCCCAGGCTGGAATGAGGAGCCCCCAGGGGACAGCTCCATGACATCCCGGGCTCAGAGGAGGGGAGTCATCATGGTTGTCATTCAGTCTGCAAGAGGAGGCCCATCTACTGGAGGAGTGGACCTTCTGTAGGGGACAATACCAGATTTTTTAAATTCAAGGGCAGTTTATTTTAATTTTTAACAAATCACCTGGAGTTCTACTTTAACCAAAAAATGTCTTGATTGCGTATTGCTTCTTTAACCACTTCAATACCAGGCACTTAGAACACTTCCCACCCAAACCAATTTTCAGCTTTCAGTGCTGTTGTGCTTTGAATAACAATTGCGTGGCCGTGCGACGCTGTACCCAAACAAATTTTTTTATTTTGTTCCTACAAATAGAGCTTTCTTTTGGTGGTATTTGATCACCCCTGCATTTTTTATTTTTTGCGCTACAAATAAAAAAAGACCAACATTTTTGAAAAGAACAGTTTTTCTCTGTTTCTGTCACAAAACTTTGTAAATAAGCACATTGTCTCCACCACTGATGGGCACTGATGAAGCTACATTGACGGCGCTGATGAGGCAGTACTGACTGGCACTAATGATAAGGCACTGATGATAAGGCACATATATGCAGCACTGATGGGCACTGATAGGTGACACTTATATGCAGCACTGATGGGCACTGATATGCAGCACTGACAGGCACTGATAAGCGACACTGAGGGACACTCATAGGCGGCACTGATGGGCACTGATAGGTGGCATTGGACACTGATAGGTGGCACTGGTGGGTAGCAGATGACAGATGCACTAATAGGTCGCATTGCCTGTTGGTCTAGGATGGCATCTGAAGTTGGCACTGAGTGCCATCCATGTTGAGCACTGTGCCCCTTACCTGGTGGTCTAGGGTGGGTTCCCTGGTGGTCTAGGATTGGCTCCTTGGTGGTCCCTGGGCAGGCTCCCTGGTGCTCTAGGGTGGCAATCCTAGGGAAGGCTCCTCTGATAAGCAATCAGCACAGACCCCCCCACCAGGAGAGCAGCCGATCGGCTCTCCACTACTTGCGCCTGCAGATGCGAGTAGCGGAAAAGCCAACAAACGGCTTTTCCTGTTTACACTGTGAGCAGCCATGATTGGTCATGGCTGATCACATGGTAAAGAGCTTCCAACGGGAGTGGTTAAAGTGGAACTTTAGTCAGAAAATTAAGTCCTGCTTCAGGCTGGCCCCTTTTGCAGATATAGCTATGTAAAACATTAAAAATAAGTGTCTTCACTGTTTAAAACTCAGTAATACACTGTCTCATACTGCTGTACATGCTCAGTTGCTATCCATTTTTAAGCACTAATGAATTTGTAGAGGCCGATCTGCTGACAGTCTTAAAAGCTGAGTTCCACCCAAAAGTGGAACTTCCACCTATTGGATTCCCCCCCCCCCCTTCTGGTGCCACATTTGGCACCTTTGGGGGGGGCGGATCCTGGTCTTTGACAGGTATCCTGTCCCCACTTCCGGGAGACCAGGCCGCAGCGAATTACGTCAGCAGCTCGGCACCCTCCTCCTTCCCCCGCCGCCAGGCCAGTAGGAGAGTGCAGTGGTGCCTCGCGCATGCGCAGTAGGGGCCTGGCGTGAAGCGGTAATGCTCCACTCCCGGGTGCAGCACCCGACAGCTGATGGAAACATCAGCTGCGATGCCAACATCGCTGGACTCCAGGACAGGTAAGTGTCCTATTGTTAAAAGTCAGCAGCTATAGTATGTGTAGCTGCTGGCTTTTTATTTTTGCAGGGCTGAGCAGACCTCTGCTTTAAAGTGGAATTAAATCCGTGTATCCCTTACAGCCAAGGAAGCTGCTTCTGTTTGATCTGCAACTACCATGGTGCTGCAGACCTCCCCAGTCTATGAGGGCAGCAAGGTGAGTCTTATCCAAAAAGCCAGGCTGTGGAAATAACCAACTGTGTTCCTTGGGCCCACTTTCAAGCATAGGAAATGTTGTGTTTGCTATCTGCCATGGTGCTGCACATGTGGTCATCTATGACACCAGTTATTTGAAGATTTGACAGTTAAAGAGGAGCTCTAGCATCCCCCAAAAATTAAAAGTCAGCAGCTACAAATACTGTAGCTGCTGACATTTAATGCAGTAGCAGAGATCACAATGTGAAGACTGCTGTTTTGTCCATTGTGTAGTTAAGGCTGTGGTTGTGTCTGCAGGACTGATAATAATTAGGCTGTTAACAGGTGTTGCTGTGCTGAGCTGAACTTTTTCCATGAACTGAGCAAGGCTTGTCCATGAAGGCTTGATCAATGTGTTTTATGATCTAATGCTTGGTTGTGATAATACCCTTTACAGTACATTGTCTAAGACACCACCGGGGCTGAGACCAAGTGACGTGTCGGGTGGATTGTGTGACAAGATGACGGCTAGCCTTTATCATTTGAGAACGCTATTGCTGCTACTGGGCTGATTTGACCTCTGTAATAGGGGTCCTGTCCATCTGGTAAGGATCAGTTTGTGCGGTTGACGGTGGTGGTCTCTCTAGTATTA
This sequence comes from Glandirana rugosa, assembly GCA_018402905.1. Lineage (NCBI taxonomy): Eukaryota > Metazoa > Chordata > Amphibia > Anura > Ranidae > Glandirana > Glandirana rugosa. Next base: position 946,605 of record BLSH010024910.1, on the reverse strand, counting down.
TATTGTAGCCCTAATCCTTGATCCACATCTCCCTATAGAAGACACTTTGGTGGTGTGTGATACACTACTAATTCAGCTTTATTGATTATGGACAATTTTTTGATTGACTTTAGTTGAGTGCTGCACCATTACTTATATATATATATATATATATATATACACACACAGTGTATTGAGTGTACACTATATATCAGTGCATTTGGGGGTGTATGTACGGTATACAGTACACTTGACGTGGTGTAGTAAAATATGTACAGTCTAGTGTATGTATGTATATATATATATATATATATATATATATATATATATACACATACACAGTGTATTGAGTGTACACTATATATAGGTGCATTCGGGGGTGTGCGGTATATAATACAGTGTAGTGTGGTGTTAAAAAAAATCCCCATCATGTCAGGAAGGCCACAAAGGAGAGGCAGACGCTCCCAGGCCACTAAAAGAGGGCAAGCAGCCTCTGTGTCTTCAGTGAAAAGTGGTGGTGGCGGACATGGTGCATCCTCTGCAGGCGGGTCACGCTTGTCCTTCTTTTCTGCTTTTGGCCGTGCTACTCAGTCACACAACATGCAGAAGAGTTGGTGGAGTGGATAACTAAGCCATCCTCATCCTCCTCATCCTGTCACCCAGGCTCATAAAAGTTTGCCTTCCAAAGCAGCTGGCAAAGCGGCCTATTCCACCGGATCCTTGTCCACAGTTGCTCCTTCTGTAGCCCCACCATCATGCATGGAGTCCTCACCAGAATTACTCAACCATAGTGTCGGTTACATGCTGATGGAGGATGCACAGCAATTTGAAGGCTCTGATGTTGGTTCCCAGGTTGAGGAAGGGAGTAGCGTGATCCTAGAGACAGGGGGTGGCACAGAAGCACAAGAAATTAGCAGTCATGTTCCCCCAGCTGCAGCATACTGCCAAGTTTGCTCCAGTGACGAGGAGGGAGGGGATGATGAGGGCACAGACTGCACTAGGGTGCCTGAGAGCAGTGAGGAGGAGAAGGAGGAGGTGGCACAACTCCAACGATGCAGGATGTCCTCCGGGGCCAGCTTAAGGGCAGACACCCAATTGCATCAGACCACAGAGCTCCACAGGTGCAGGGCACTGTTGGCTCCCCACAGACTTTCAAAAGTTCTTTGGTATGGGCATTTTTCAACACTTGTGCAGTAGATCCCACCGTTGCCATTGGCAAACTATGTCTGAAGCGGGTCAAGCGCGGCCAGAACTCCAGCCGCTTGGGCACTGCTGTCTTGGCAAGACATATGAAGACCAGCCATGCAGTCCGTTGGCAACAGCACCTGAAAAACACACACCAGAAAACAAGGCGGACTTTGCCTTGCTCCTCATCTGGGATCTCAACCCCTTCTATACCTCCAGTCCTCTCCAAAACCTGCACTGAGAGGAATGAAGGTCTAGCAATGCGTGCCACAAGTATTTGCAGCTAATCTGCTAGCAGTACACCACCAGGTGAATTCAGCAAGCAAATATCCCTACCCCAGTTGCTGAAACGTAAAAACAAATTCTGTCCCAGCCATCCACTTGGCCAAATTGCTCTCCAAAAAGCACTCCAACTGCAGCCTTTTCAACTGGTAGACTCCCCCCTTTCATGAATTTGTGGAATGTGCTGTCCCACAGTGGCAGGTTCCCAAAATAAATTTATTTTCACATAAGGCCATTCCAGCTCTCTGCCGTCATGTGGAAGGCAATTCTTTTGGCCTCGTTGGACATGGCGGTCAGCAGCAGGGTTCATATTACCGCTGACTCATGGTCCAGCAGGCACGGTCAGGGACGTTACCTTTCCTTCACGGCACACTGGGTAACTCTACTGGCAGCTGGGAAGGATGCAGGACAGGGTTTAGTGTTGGAGCTAGTTTAGCCACCACGCCTCCAAAAAGCTGGTGGTTATTTTGCCACACCCGCCTCCTCCACCCCCTCCTTTTCTTCTACCTCTGTGGCCTCTTCTGCAGAATTGTCCTCTGAATCTGCAGTGTTCCCTAAGCATTCAAGGGGCTACGCAAGCAATCAAGCTAAAAGATGCCATGCAGTGCTTGAGTTAGTCTGTCTTGGGGACAGGAGCCACACTGGGGCAGAGATTCTGTCAGCTCTGCAGGGGCAAGCTCAGAGGTGGTTGACACCATGGCAGCTTGAACCAGGAATGGTTGTATGCGACAATGGCACAAACCTTCTCTCTGCCCTCCGACAGGGACACTTGACACATGTTCCATGCTTGGCACACGTCTTGAATTTGGTGGTGCAGCGTTTCTTGACCAGGTATCCAGGCTTACCAGATATCCTGAGGAAGGCCAGAAAAGTATGTTATTTCTGGCACTCATACAATGCCAGTGCCCGGCTGGCTGACATTCAGCTGGAATTCAACCTGCCCAGCAACCAGGTGGAACTCAACATTTGCAATGCTGCAGCGGCTGCATGCACAAAAGAGGGCCATCAAAGAGTACCTCTGTGAGCATGGCACCAGGACAGGCTCAGGGGAGTTCGGCCTCTTTTTGCCACGTCAGTGTCTACTGATCAACGCTGCATGCACTGTCCTGTCACCATTTGAGGAGGCCACAAGGATGATGAGCAGCAACAATGCATGCATCAGTGACACTGTCCCTCTAATATTCCTTCTGGAGCACACGCTTCGTGGGTTCATGGACAGGGCACTTGAGGCAGAATAGCAGGAGGAAGAGGAGGTCTTCCTTTCCTCTCAAGGCCCCCTTTATGCAGAGAGCATTCCTGCAGAGAAGCCAAACACACAGGAGGAGGAGGAGGATTATTGTGTCAATATGGATGTGGAGGATAACACACAGCAGTCTTCAAGGGATCATTGTTTTCATTCCCCTGAAACCCAAGGAGTTGTACGCGGCTGGGAGGAGGCAGTTCCTGATAATGTCATCCTCAGTGACCCTGAGGACACTCATGCCTCCTCAAACTTCTGCTGCATGGGCTCTCTGATTCTGAAAAGCCGGTGAAAAGACCCTAGAATTCGTGGTATCGAAAAGAGGGATCATTACTGGCTGGCAACCCTTCTTGATCCACGTTACAAGGGTTGCAGAGCTCATCCTGCCTGTGCAGAGGATGAAACATCTTTAGGATATCTTCAAGAAAAGTTTGTGTAACGCCTTTCCAGACCCTGGAAGGCTATCATGTCCTGGTGCTGGACAATGTGTTTCTGAAGCTTCGGTCGTTCAGAGGCAGAGCGGTGGAGAAGGTGGCTGGCTGACCGATGCCTTTAAAAAAAAATTTCAGTCCTCAGTGCCCAGGCCCAGGTTCAAGCAACCATCATCAGCCTCTGCATTATATGGTGCAGGAATATATAGGAGCAAGAGCAGACTTGGAGACCTTTCCAACTGAGCATCCACTGAGTTACTGGGTCTTGAGGATGAACCACTGGCCGGAACTTGCTGAATATGCAGTTGAGTTACTGGCCTGTCCTGCATCCAGCGTGCTTTCTGAACGGACATTCAGTGCTGCTGGAGGGTTCGTTACCGATCAAAGAGTGCGCCTGTCCACAGACTTGGTTGATAGACTCACTTTTATAAAAATTAATCAGTCCTGGATCAGCAGCTATCAATCCCCTGATGCTGATGCAAATGATTAAATTTGCTAGGGATCTGGGATAAGACTGCCACTGCTCTTATTCCTCCTGTCTGTAATCCAGAACGATATTTTATATTTAGGGCACCACCAACACCCAAGGCCCAAATTTTCAGCACCTGGTTTACAGGGGCATGCCATAACAATGGGGAGCATGGCAGAAGGGGGTGGGGACAAGCGAGCGCCCCCCCCCCCCCCCAACCATACCAGGCCACATGCCCTCAACATGGGGAGGATGCTTTGAGGTCGCCCCCAAAGCACCTTGTCCCCATGTTGATGGGGAGAAGGGCCTCGTCCCCACAACCCTTGGCGGTGGTTGTGGAGGTCTGTGGGCGGCGGGCTTATCGGAACCTGGAAGCCCCCTGTAATAAGGGGGCCCCCAGATTCCGACCCCCCCCCCCCTATGTGAATTCACTAAAAAAGGAGTAAAGTGTTAAAAAACACAAGTCAGTTTTTAACAAGTCCATTATTGTGTAAAATAGCTTTTCTTCTTTCTTCCTCCATCATCTTCTACCTCAGTCCTTCTTCTGGTCTTCTGCTTCTTCTTTCGGTCTTCTTGCTTCCTCTCTTCGTCTTCATCTTCTTCCTTCTTGTTTCACCACCCCCACGCCCGCTGCCGCAGCTGTGCCTTCCGGAGGCGTCTCCCAGGATGGGCGGTCTGCAGTCTGACAGTTATTTTTATAGGTAAGGGTGGGGCCACCCAGTGATGTAAACGAGTAACCCCGCCCCTTCTGACGTCATTCACCGTCAGAGGGGGCAGGTCACCCATTTACGTCACCTGGTGGCCACGCCCCCTTTTATAAAAGAATTGTCACACTGAAGACCGCCCATTCTGGACGGCACGGCTACGGCAGCGGGAGAGTGATGGCGGTGAAAGAAGAAGTAGAAAAAGATGAGGATTGAAGAAGAAGAGAGGAAGCAAGAAGACCAAAAGAATAAGAAGAAGACCAGAAGAACCGGGTCAGAAGAAGATGGAGGAAGAAAGAAAAAGAGCTATTTTACTATTTTATTTTTAAGGACTTGTCAAAAACTGCCTCTTGGTTTTTTTTTAGCACTTTACTCCTTTTTTGGTGAATGGGTAGGGGTAAACTGTACCCCATACATATTGACATTGGGGGAGGTCGGGATCTGGGGGCCCCCTTATTAAAGGGGGCTTCCAGATTCCGATAAGCCCCCGCCCGCAGACCCCCACAACCACCGGCAAGCGTTGTGGGGATGAGGCCCTTCCCCCCATCGACATGGGGACAAGGTGCTTTGGGGGCGACCTCAAAGCATCCACCCCATGTTGAGGGCATGTGGCCTGGTATGGTTCGGAGGGGGGGCACTCGCTCGTGCCAGGGCTGCATGCTCGGATAAGGGTCTGGTTTGGATTTTGGGGGTGACCCCACGCCATTTTTTTTTTAATTTGGCGCGGGGTTCTCCTTAAAATCCATACCAGACCTGAAGGGACTGGTATGGACTTTGGGGGGACCCCTAGGCAATTTTTTTTTGGGGGCGGGGTTCCCCTTAAAATACAAACCAGACCTTAAGGGTCTCTTATGGACTTTGTGGGGAAACCCTACGCAATTTTTTAAATTTTGGAGCGGGGTTCCTGCTTAAATCCATACCAGGCCTGAATGCTTTTTCAGTGATTTTATGTATATTGCCAGGAACCGGAAATACATTACAGCCATTACCCCCCTTTTGGGTGGAGCTCCACTTTCAGTTGAGGAAACAAGCAAATGTGAGTTAGCAATCCTGGCATTCCAGGAATGTAACTTTTTTGAAACTGTTGGGTTTAGTTCCACTTTTTGACTGACTTCTGCTCAGGGGCTCTGGGCTTCAGCAAAATTGCGGCCCCAAGCAAGAAGAAACAGGAGCAATGCTGGGGCCAATTTACAGCACACAGTCATTTTGGAAGCATAATGATTAAGATGGAATGTATGTTCCTTGCAAAAGAACATTATTTTGTATCAAGTTGTTATGGGTAAAGTTTCACTTTAGAGTCATGTCTCCAGGTTGGTTTGTGACCAAAAAAACTGGTTCTCTTAAAAGACCACCTACCACCCTTCCTTGCTGATACCTTTGCCAGACTCCTTCACCATTCTGGTCATCTGTTAAAAATACCCGCTGTCTCTGGATATGGGGGTGCATACAAACTTTCCTCTCAAAATGCAGTTCTCAGTCCTGTATGGCCGCCAATCACAACCGTCATGTGGGCACCCTGTGTAAGCTAGAACATTGAACGACTGTAGACCAAAATGAAAATAAAGAGACTATATGGAAAATGATGTGAGAGTAAGGTTAGGTTCTACTTAGTTGACTCTTATGGATTATTCACACTTTGCCATTTTTTTGTTGTGTTAATGCATACACAATAGTGTTTGCTATGCCACATGTCAAAAAGTGTTAATTTAAAATGTTCGTAAAGGCACATCTATTAATTACTTTGATCCTTTCGGTTTTAAGTCTGAGTTTTCTTAAAATTAGAATGCTAAATACCTTCTTTGCACAGCGCTGCTGTGCAGTCACGTGTCCTCCCTCTGCTTCCCTCCCCAATCTAAGAGACTACAGTGCGAGGGACTAAGATTCCCTACTGATGTATGCAAGATGGCAGAGGGAGGACACGTGACCGCACAGCAGCACTGTGGTACGAAAACATGAAGCATTAACAGTTTAAGAAAACACACACACTGCACTAAACATGAACCTAAAACAGAGGATCAAAGTAATTATTAGATATGACTTTACAAGCGTTGGAGCAGATGCAGACAGTAGTATTATCTCAAGGCAGGAGGGAAGGAGATCTCACATAGACTACGGAAATGACAGGGAGAGAGAGAGGGAGATGCAGAGATGCTGAGGAGAGAGCAGGATGATAGAAGGATGTAATCTGACCACGCTATCATGGATCGGCAGCAATGATAAGCGTGATCAGTATACAAAGGGGAACACAGGAATAGGCAGGATCAACCAGGTATTGTACAGCACGGAAAGGGCCAAATGACACTGCAAAAGCAATAAACTATACATCATGCTTTTTTGTAGGATTATAACCATTTTAAGACAGCCCATTCATTTTTAAATTATGATATTTTGGCAGTCTGGTGAAAGAGGACATATTGAGCAATCAATTGGGGGTCAGTAATCATAAAAAGTTTACAAACCCATTGGCCGAAGGCTAGCAAGGCACAGAGCACTGTAATATGATGAAGCCAGAGAAGTGTCACATGTCCTCTACCTGTGCAAATATTGAGTATTCCTCTCGCAGTGGACTGGGGTGGGTGGCGGAGTAAGTGTATGTTAAGTAAAAGCTACAGACACCGTCGCCTCTAAAGTGAACCTGTTATGTTGCCTGTCATTATCAAAACACAGGTTTACTTTATTTTTACTCAATCTGTCTTTATTCCAAAAGCAGTAAAATAAAAAGGTACAGAACAGGAGAAAGGCTGGGGGAAAAAAATAATAAATGAAGCAGGAATCACTTGGCTTCTTCTATATGCAGATGTCCAGCCATTGATAAGTGTCAATAATTAGACCGATACTTGGTTGTACCCAGTTACCTTACAGGGAAACTCCACTTTCATGGAAAAGAACTCATGCCAAAAAAAATATAGTATATACTAGGGGTGCTGAAATTAATCGATGCATAGATGCATCGGGATTCGGCCGTCCCCGATGCGGCATCGATGCAGCGATTGGCCATAATCGATGTCGGGTGACGTCACCCGACATGCCAATAGGCGACTTGTCAGGTGACTTGAGTCGCCTGGCAAGTCGCCTCCGTGCCGTGGCTCAATCCTGTGATCATTATGATCACAGGACCCGTCCGGGCAGAGATCGGGATATGGGCGCTGTGATTGGCCCTCCTGATCACGTGACGGCTGTGTCCAATCACAGCCATCACAATCGAAACAGTTCTCTCCCCGCCAAGCTCAGTGAGAGCTCAGTGCGGGGGGGGGGGAGGGAGAGAGGGAATCTGTACTGCAGCTCTGTGACAGCTCTCTGTATGAAGATGATTTTTATACAGAGAGCTATCACAGATTGTCCCACAAATAGTACACCAAACACCACTGATACCCCTGTCCCCATACACGTCAGTGTCCCCATAAAACATCTGTCACAGTCCCCAAAACATCTGTCAGTGCACAAATCATCTGTCTATCCTCATCACATCTGTCACATTGCACAACATCTGTCTGTCTCCATCACATCTGTCACAGTGCACAACACATCTGTATGCCCCCATCCCATCTGTCACAGTGCACAACACATCTGTATGCCCCCATCACATTTGTCACAGTGCACATCTGTCTGTCCATCACATCTGTCACAGTGCACAACACATCTGTATGCCCCCATCACATCTGTCACAGTGCACAACACATCTGTATACCCCCATCACATTTGTCACAGTGCACAACATCTGTCTGTCCATCACGTCTGTCACAGTGCACAAAACATCTGTATGTCCCCATCACATCTGTCACAGTGCACAAAACATATGTGTCTGTCTACACAACACGTGACACTGTCTACACTACCCCCTGTATGTCTACACAACACGTGACACTGTCTACACTACCCCTGTATGTATACAAAACACGTGACACTGTCTACACTA
>BLSH010024910.1:905041-929727 GCA_018402905.1 Glandirana rugosa | reverse complement strand
TTGATGGTGAACAGATCAAAACACTGACAGAATCCATGGATGGCAGGCTTTTGAGTGTCCTTGCAAAGAAAGGTGGCTATATTGGTCACTGATTTGTTTTTTTTTTGTTTTTGAATGTCAGAAATGTATATTTGTGAATTTTGAGATGTTATATTGGTTTCACTGCTGAAAATAAATAATTGAAATGGGTATATATTTGTTTTTTGTTAAGTTGCCTAATAATTATGCACAGTAATAGTCACCTGCACACACAGATATCCTCCTAAAATAGCTACAACTAAAAACAAACTAAAAACTACTTCCAAAAATATTCAGCTTTGATATTAATGAGTTTTTGGAATCATTGAGAACATGGTTGTTGTTCAATAATAAAATTATTCCTCAAAAATACAACTTGCCTAATAATTCTGCACTCCCTGTACAAGCTGTAGACTCACTACTTTACATTGTAGCAAAGTGTAATTTCTTCAGTGTTGTCACATTAAAAGGTATAATAAAATATTTACAAAAATGTGAGGGGTGTACTCACTTTTGTGAGATACTGTATATTCATGATGATGACAAGTCTGCAATAACAGGCAGTCCCTGGATTACACACAAGATAGGGTCTGTAGGTTTGTTCTTAAGTTGAATTTGTATGTACCGGTAAGTTGGAACAGGTAACTCCAGCCAAAAAAATAATTTTTCTGGAAAGCATAGGGAATGTTTAACACCCCTGTAATGTTTGCTTTGCTGTCCGTGCCCCTGTTCAGAAGATTTCTCCTCACTTCTGTCCCTGTGACAATTGGATTTTGAAAATGTTGGGTTGTCATGGACACAAGGATTGGTGATAAAGCTTCAGTGGAAACACCTTTTTCCAATGATAACTCTTACAGGAGTGAATTTCCCTTCCTAGGGATCTAGATTTCCTCTCACTTCCTGTTGTCTCCCTCTGTAAGTAGAGTCGTTTGTAAGTTGGATGTTTGTAACTCAGGGACTGCTATTATGAGGGATTCATTTGGCTTCAAATGGAACACTACAGAAAAAAAGATGCTATTCCTTCAACTGAGTGGTTCATGACCTAAAGCAGGGGTGCCCAACCTTTTGAAGAGCGAGGGCCACTTAAGTGACTTGGTAACTGGAGCAACCAGATGGCACACAGCCCACTCTACTCTATGGGCCCTCTGATCCGATCCGCCCAGATGGAAGGGGACAGATCCCCTTGTTTTTTTAGCAGATCGGATTGGAGGTAGGCGGGTGTAAACGGACACAAGTCTGTTTACATTTGCTACTCCGTAGTGGGTTTGATTGGGCCAGACCGATCGTGTGAAAGGGGCCTAGGGCTGCTTTCAAACTGATGCGCTGCGGTTTACCCGCACCGCGGGTGCAGAGAAATGCACCTGTGACTTTCCTGCATGCTAGCTGCACTTTGTCATAGACTTCTTTTATATCCTGCAGGTGTAGTGCACTTTCTAAACATGCACCAAACCTGCAGGTAATAACAGGAATCTATGGCTCAGTGCAGGTAACCAACAGGTACAATGCACTGCACCTGCAGATTAGTTTAAAAGTAGCCCTGTAACCACTGCAGAACACATATGCCATACATACACTGTGATTTTAATATTAAATATACCATTAATAACAGTCTGCCATTCAGTTATTGCCGACTGCTGCTGTCCCAGGCAGAGTGCACTCGGTATCATTCTGCCCGTGAAAGGAGGTGGCGCTATAAAGGAAGCATCGGCTTATACAGCTCTGCTCCGCAGCCGCTTGCTTCCTCTACTGCCGGCTTCATTCTTAACATTGATGCTCTGGGATGGCAGGTCGGGAACCAGCAATTTGGACTCGCCAACTAACCATCCCAGAACAGGAGTTTGAGGCCCACATCAGAGCGCTCTGTTGGGCCACTGGTTGGGCACCCCTGACCTAAAGGGAATAAGGGCATCTGCAAAAAGATTTCTAGTTTTTAACCACTTGACCACTGGGCACTTAAACCCCCTTCCTAACCAGGCCAATTTTCAGCTTTCAGTGCTCTCACATTTTGAATGACAAATAGTCATACTACACTGTACCCATATGAAATTTTTGTTCTTTTTTTCACACAAATAAAGCTTTCTTTTCGTGGTATTTAATCACTTCACAAAACAGTTTTTCTTACTTTTTGCTAAAATTCAAATCCAAAAAAGATATATAAAAAACATTTTTTTCATCAGTTTTGGCCGATTTATATTCTTCCTCATATTTTTGGTAAAAAAAAATCGCAATCGGCGTTTATTGATTGGTTTGCGCAAAAGTGGCCACGTTTACGGATGAAGAGAATTCATTTCTGGGGTTTTTATTTTTTTTTACTAGTAATGGCGGCGATCTGTGATTTTTAGCGGCACTGCGATATTGGGGCGGACATGTCGGACCATTTTGACACTTTTTTGGGACCAATGACATTTATACAGCGATCAGAATTTTAAATATCCACTGATTACTGTATAAATGTCATTGGCAGTGAAGGGGTTAACCTGCAGGGGGAGATCTAGGGGTTAACTGTGTTCCCTAGGCGTGTTCTAACTGTGGGGGGGCTGGGCTGTTATGGGCATACGAGATCTAACTGATCCCAGTGACAGGAATCAGTAGATCTCCTATGCCCGTACTGAAAGAGCCGGGAACCGCCATGTTTACATTGGCGGTTCCCCGTTCTTTTTGCTGTGGCTGCTCACCGCGGCACGACGGCGGACATCAGGTCCTCCCGAGCTGCGGGCACACTCCTCCGGAGTACAGCGGGCACATGCGCCCCCTAGCGGCCACTCCACAAATCGCCATTTATTTTTCGGCGATTCGCAGGACGCATCCACACTGCCGCAGTAAATAAACCGCGCGTGGTGTGGAAGCGGTTAATAACCATTGGGGTTTTTATGTTTTGCACTATAAATGGAAAAAGACCGAAAATTTTGTAAAAAAATGCATTTTTCTTTGTTTCTGTTATAAAATTTTGCAAATTAGTAATTTTTCTTCATAAATTTGGCCAAAATTTATACTGCTACATATTTTTGGTAAAAATAACCCACATAAGTGTATATTATTTGGTCTTTGTGAAAGTTATAGAGTCTACAATCTATGGTGCCAATCACTGAAAATTGATCACACCTGATGTACTGACGGCCTATCTCATTTCTTGAGACCCTAACAAGCCAGGAAAGTACAAATACCCCCCAAATGACTCCATTTTGGAAAGCAGAGAGTCCAAAGTATTTAGTAAGAGGCATGGCGAGTTTTTTGAAGTTGTAATTTTTTCCCACAATTCTTTGCAAAATGATTTTTATTTTCAGTTTTATTTTCCCACACAAAATTGTCATATTAACTGGTTATTTCTCATACCCAGCATATGCATACCACAAATTACACCCCAAAATACATTCTACTACTCCTCCTGAGTATGGCGATACCCAATGTGTGAGACTTTTACACAGCCTAGCCACATACAGAGGCCCAACATTCAGGGAGCAAAGTTGTCCATTTATACAATATTTCTAACACACAGCATGTACCAGGTAAAAATTACACCCCAAAATACATTCTGCTACTCCTTCTGAGTATGGTAATACCACGTGTGACACTTTTACACAGCCTGGCCACACACAGAGGCCCAACATGCAGGGAGCACCATCAGGCGTTCTAGGGGCATACATTTCAAATCAAATTTGACTACCTATTACACTATTGTGGGGCACTGTAGTGGCACTGATGGGCGCTGTAGTGGCACGGGTGGGCACTGTAGTGGCATGGATGTGTCACGGATGAGAATTGATGTGGTATGGATGAGCAAGAATGAGGCATAAATGAGCACGAAAGGGGGTGGATGAGCCGTGGATGGGGATGACTGAGCACGGATGGATGGCTGAGCACGGATGCATGGGTGAGCACGGATGGATGGGTGAGCACAGATGGATGGGTGAGCACGGAAGCATGGGTGAGCATGCATGGATGGGTGAGCACAGATGCATGGGTGAGCATGGCTGGTTTGGTGAGCACGGATGCATGTGTGAGTATGGCTGGATGGGTGAACACGGATGCATGGGTGAGCACGGATGGGTGAGCACCTATGCATTGGTGACGGATGAGGTTGGAAGGGTGAGCATGGATGAGGCTGGATGGGTGAGGCTGAATGGATGGATGGGGGTCCAGACTGGCACATAACAGTGCTGTGGGCATTTCAGATCCTGCCCACAGCACCACTGCTTCTGATCTCTCCCCCCTCTCCTCTCACACTGGTGTTGAGAGGGGAGAGACAAGCAGGATATCTGCCGGCTTGTTTACATCTGATCACTCCGTCATTTGACAAAGCGATCACGTGGTAAATGGCCGATGTGAGCGTCCATTTACCGCAATCCGTGATGCGCCGGGTCTCACGGACCCGGCAGTCATGGATGCTCCCGGGTGCACGCCCCAGGGGGCGCGTGATTCTGGGAGGACGTTATAGTACGCCCTCCCAGAACAATTGATCCACCTTGTGGCCGTGTTTCTATATGACACGGTCGGCAAGTGGTTAAGACTCTCCTAGTGAGCACTTCTATAGCGAAACTCCATTAAGCTTCTAAAACAGCAAAAATCCACTCCTCAAAGGCTGCAGACAGGAAAGAATTTGAGACAACCACAATAATTTTTCCTAGTGTACTAAACCGTTTCCAATTTATTATGGTTTGCAAAAGGTGTACATTCTAAAACTTTTTGAGGGTCTTGCCCTTTAGAACTATGGGAGTGCAGTCCTTCTATATAAGGATGGTAGCCAATATCTCAACACCTTGCTGAGTTTAACCACCTCACGAGCACCCTATAGCAGTTTTACTGCTACAGGGAGGCCACTGTGCACAGGATAACATATACATACGTGATCCTGCACCTCTGGGTATCAGGCGCAAGTGTGTGCTGCCGACGGCTCACTCCTGCTGTGATTATGCACAGTTCGGTACACAGGCAGAACGGCAGTCTGCCTATGTAAACAAGGCAGATTGCTATTTTGTCAGGGGGAAGGTATTAATCCCGTGTTTCTGCAAAGCAGGGACACGGATCCATGCCTTCCCCTAGTAAAAGTACCTCCCACAGTACACCAAAACACTAGCTAGGCACATATTTAACTTGACCGCACCTGATGTTAACACCTTCCCAGCCAGTATCATTAGTACAGTGACAGTGCATATCACTTATCACTGTATCAGTGTCACTGGTTTCCAAAAAAGTGTCAAAAGTGTCAGTCAAACGTCTGATTTTTCCGCCGCAATATCGCAGTCCCGCTATAAGTCACTGATCGCTGCCCTGTTTTCATCAACACAGTTTTAAAAATGCATACTTCGTTTAGTTTTCAGCTTACACCAGGTTTGCCTCTGCTATTGTATTACTAGGTGCACACAGCTGTGCATGTTCTTAGTTCCAAGACTGCACTGTCACTGATGGCTACTGGTCTATACTAATGATCAGGAACCTATCTGCATGGTTCTCTATCATTTGATCATCATGATAGACAAGCACTACATTTTTGTAGCTCAAACCTAGGGTCATTCCAAATGTAAAAGTAATGGTGGTCTTAGGAATTTAGGTAGCAAGGCTGCCAGCTGCACAAGGTGAACCCTGAATGAAAACTTAGTCACTCAGCAGGTAATATCTGTTACTAGGTGAATTTATATGTACAATTAACATGTTTGACTAGAGTGTCATTTATTCAACATCACAGGGGTAGATGTATCATAAAAATGTACCTGAAGTAATATTAGAAAACAATGCAGAATAATAATTTATCACATAATTCACTTACTTGGTTTTATCCAGATTATCGGCACCAAGTCAAATAAGATTTTGGGGTGTTGTTCTGCCATCACACCACTATGGAGGTTCATTCATAAAACAAAGAAAGAAAACTAAGTCAGAGAACATTTACAAAACTTGAAGAAAATAACTTTACAGAAAAGCATAGCAACCAATAGGATTCTGTCTTCCAGTCTGAAAACTGCACTTCATTGCACTATAACTGGGCATTGATTGGCTGTAGTCTGCTTACTGTGATCAACATAGAGAGTTCCTCTTGTCCAGCTTTTTGAAAATGCATTATTACTGCGTAGATTAAAATGGACATATGTCCCAACTTTCTGAGATGAGAAAGAGGGACATCTTCTAGCACAATATATTTAGTCAATGGACATATCACTGCCACACCACCAATTATGCAAACCTTTAAGAATTTACAGTATATGTCAAAAATGATTGGCTAAACCCAGAATTGCTATTTTCTAACATTAATAAAGAATAACAGTTGCGCTAAATGAACATAAAAATTAGTGAAAGTAATAAGTGTATAAACTCCAAATTGAAATGAAAATAAAAATAAAAAATAAGAATAAAAGTAACGTCCAATATTGTAACGTCCAATATTGATTGGAAAAATTCCCTTAAAGTCCAACACCACTTTAAGGGAATTTTTCCAATCAATATTGGACGTTACTTTTATTCTTATTTTTTATTTTTATTTTCATTTCAATTTGGAGTTTATACACTTATTACTTTCACTAATTTTTATGTTCATTTAGCGCAACTGTTATTCTTTATTTATATTTTTGGTGTTATTATCACATTATATGTTGCTGCTGCACTGAAACTTTTAGCGCAATACTAACCACTTTTTATTTTGGATCACTATTTTCTAACATTACTTTTCCTTTATACTGACTTTTTTTTTTACAAAGAACTTTATCCTGACTTTTTAAAATGGGAAACAAGATAGATAAGCAATAGGATGAAGGTTTAAATCCAGAATAACACTTTTGGTAGTTAAATGGTACATTTTCATAGACTTCTGTAGATCGAAACAAAAAGAGGCGCAACTAAGGAAGAAAGAAGGAAAGGATTTGGTATCAAAAAGAGGGACAGTACCTTCATATGAGGGTCAGTTGGGAGGAATGCATGGATATTTAAGCCCAAGAACATACATTTAATAGTTTACCAGCCCTTAGATGTGGAGGCTGCACTGGTTTTCCCTTTTCAGACTTCTGTAAACCTACCTATCTACCCACCCCCATTTACTAAAGATGAAGTGAGGGAGACATGTTTGAAGCCCAGCCTGGGTGACATCCATGGCTACCTACTAAAAACTAAAAAATTGTCCCAAATATACATAAAGAATGGAATAAAATCTCATAAGACAGAGCTCATAAAGTTCAGATGACAAAAGTTCATAGAGCTATATAGAGCAACCCGCAACAGTGCATAAATGAATAAATGTTGCAGTCAGTATTCTTATGACACTATAGCCACAGTGTCCAAGGATGATATGAAAAGTTCATAAGGTTGTAGTGAACAGCTAAAATCTTGTATGGATGGATGCTGTAATCAATATTCATATGATCCAACAGGCACAATGTTAAAAAAATAAATACACCAAGTGCTCCACTCAATTATGAAAAGTGCCTCCACCAGAAGAAATGGCCACTTACCAGAGGCAAGCTGGGGATGCGCTTGCGACTTTAACCCAGTCAGGGTCCCATAAGGAGAGCCTATCTCGATGACATTCTACCAAGACATTGGATAGGACATAGAGGTGCAGTTGAATTTCCTCCATGTTCCCCAGACTTAAAGGAGAAGTACAGCCAAGGCTCGTTTGGCTGTACATCTCCTGTGGATCACAGGAGTGCAGTTTGTTCTGCACTCCTGTGACCCATTTTCAGCAGAGAGTGAGCTGAAGTCCGCTGTCGGCTGACTGACAGTCACCAGCTCACTGCTCAGGGAGCTGTGAGAATCAAGCGATCGGTGGTGTTCAATCACTCAGTTCTCAGTGTTAGAGACGCCGGGGGACAGATGCAGCATTGGGCCGATGCTGCATCCACCTAGGTAAGTATGATTCCCATACATCCCTCAATTTCTATCAGTTGGGAACACTAAAGGATGTGGTGTACTATCAAAAACCACCTACACTGACTGCACTATGGGAAGAAATTTAAACATCACGCAGAGCAATTCCTGTGGACACTGTAGTCAATGTAGTTGATGCAGTAGTTCGCTGAAATTAAAAGTGTCTGGATGCTAATGGTGACCACTTTGAGCACCTAATGTGATTGTGTAATTCAAACGTGACTAGCTACCCTTTGATGTTTATATAAATCTAGTAATAAAATTTGTATGCATATATTTTTCATGTGGAAGTGTGTATACATATTTTGGGCCCCGCAGGGTGTATATGTATATATATATATATATATATATATATATATATACACAGTATCTCACAAAAGTGAGTACACCCCTCACATTTTTGTAAATATTTTATTATATCTTTTCATATGACAACACTGAAGAAATGACACTTGACTGTACAGCTTGTATAACAGTGTAAATTTGCTGTCCCCTCAAAATAACTCAATACACAGCTATTAATGTCTAAGCTGGCAACAAAAGTGAGTACACACCTAAGTGAAAATATTCGAATTGGGCCCAAAGTGTCAATATTTTGCGTGGCCGCCATTAGTTTCCAGCACTGCCTTAACCCTCTTGGGCATGGAGTTCACCAGAGCTTCACAGGTTGCCACTGGAGTCCTCTTCCACTCCTCCATGACGACATCACAGAGCTGGTGGATGTTAGAGACCTTGTGCTCCTCCACCTTCCGTTTGAGGATGCCCCACAGATGCTCAATAGGGTTTAGGTCTGGAGACATGCTTGGCCAGTCTGTCACCTTTACGCTCAGCTTCTTTAGCAAGGCAGTGGTCGCCTTTGAAGTGTGTTTGTGGTGGTTATGTTGGAATGCTGCCCTGCGGCCCAGTCTCCCAAGGGAGGGGATCATGCTCTGCTTCAGTATGTCACAGTACATGTTGGCATTTATGGTTTCCACACTGAACTGTAGCTCCCCAGTGCCAGCAGCACTCATGCAGCCCCAGACCATGACACTCCCGCCACCATGCTTGACTGTAGGCAAGACACACTTGTCTTTGTATTCCTCACCTGGTTGCTGCCACACATGCTTGAAACCATCTGAACCAAATATGTTTATCTTGGTCTCATTAGACCACAGGACATGGTTCCAGTAATCAATGTCCTTAGTTTGCTTGTCTTCAGGAAACTGCTTGTGGGCTTTCTTGTGCATCACCTTCAGAAGAGGTTTCCTTCTGGGATGACAGCCATGCAGACCAATTTGATGCAGTATGCGGTGTATGGACTGAGCACTGACAGGCTGACCCCCCACCCCTTCAACCTCTGCAGCAATGCTGGCAGCACTCCTACATCTATTTCCCAAAGACAACCTCTGGATATGACGCTGAGCACATGCACTCAACTTCTTTGGTCGACCATGGCGAGGCTTGTTCTGAGTGGAACCTGTAATTTTAAACCGCTGTATGTCTTGGCCACCATGCTGCAGCTCACTCAGTTTCAGGGTCTTGGCAATCTTCTTATAGCCTAGGCCATCTTTATGTAGAACAACACCTTTTTTTTTCAGATCCTCAGAGAGATCTTTGCCATGAGGTGCCATGTTGAACTTCCAGTGACCAGTATGAGAGAGTGAGAGCAATAACACCAAATTTAACACACCTGCTTTCCATTCACACCTGAGACCTTGTAACACTAACGAGTCACATGACACCAGGGAGGGAAAATGGATAATTGGGCCCAATTTGGACATTTTCACTTAGGGTGTACTCCCTTTTGTTGCCAGCGGTTTAGACATTAATGGCTGTGTGTTGAGTTATTCTTAGGGGGCAGCAAATGTACACTGTTATGCAAGCTGTACACTCACTACTTTACATTGTAGCAACGTATCATTTCTTCAGTGTTGTCACATGAAAAGATATAATAAAATATTTACAAAAATGTGAGGGGTGTACTCACTTTTGTGAGATACTGTATATATAAAATAAAAAAACATTAAATTGATTCTTTAATGCAAGCAGCTTAAGTCCCTTAATTTGAATTGATATCAGTCTCTTGTAATGCTCTATGCAGCAAAACTGGAGAAGGATGGGCTGCATTAGGGGTCAGACTTCTCATCTCCAGGGAGGTGTTCTGTAGTCCACAGAAGTGAACTAGGTAGGGCTGATAACACTGCTTGGGATTTCAGTTAAGCAGAGGCAGAGCGCACACAAAGTTAGGAGATCACAAATATTCTGTCAGGATCAACAGATATTTTTGTAATTGTAGAACAGATATAGTATAACAAAATGCTTTTAACTGTGTATTTAGTAAACCAAAAGGGACCAAATCTCAGCTAAAACTGCCATATATGTATTTTAAATGTGAATATCTAGCTGTATGCCTGGGGTTCAGCTTTAAATGATCATGCTCCCCTTAGCAGTTGACAGCTGTAATTAGTGCGAGCACAATTTGTGGTACAACATGCTCCCTCTAGTGTTAGCAGACAGAAATGAGAACACAGGAATGGAAATGTGGCTTCTTTGGCTCTGATGACCAGTTTGAAATTAAATGTGGTTTGTTCAGCACCAAAATCCCAGGGAGAATGGCATTAGATTGCCAGCATGAGCAGTGTTTGATATTTATGTATTTCACACAGAACTCATCCTGAACTGTGATTTGCACGATAAGGAACAGTACTTATATGTGGTAAATTCCATGGAGGTAGTGTTTGATTAACTAAAATTTGGGAAACATTAATTTGAGACCATCATCTTTTAAGTGCATGTGACATGTGAAACAATGTCTTGTCTTAGTTACAAATTTGAAAGTCATATTGAACACAGACTATACCATACATAGGCATAAGGACAAAATGAGATAGCGCCATCTGGTGTTAGTTTGGGTGTTTAGCTATAAGATGACACTGTGGTAAATCACCCCTACTCTGTTGCCCCTGGAAGACATCCCATTGGATGAAAAGTACATAGGCAGGGCCATCTTTAACAAAGGGCAAAAAGCGCAGCTGCCCGGGTCCAGTCATTGTTGCAGGGCCCAAGGCAGCTTCCCCTTGAGCCTGCACTGCCCGCAAATGGTTGATAAGTGGATTCGGGAGGGCCCAAGAAAATGTTTGCCCAGGGTCCAATCAATGTTAAAGATAGCCCTATACATAGGACAGTGCTCAGTGGTGATGTCAGCCCATCCGCCTGGAAAGCAGGCGGCTGTGTGATGTGCTTTATGATATTGTTTTGCTTGTGAGTACCCATCAATTTTATTAATAAATTGGTATTAATTGTACTTCACTATGGGATTTCCTGCTTCTTTCTGACTATGTATTAAAGAGGAGTTCCGCTCACCCCACGAAACAATTAAAAGTCAGCAGCTACAAATACTATAGCTGCTGACTTTTAATATTAGTACACTTACCTGTCCAGGGTTCCCGCGATGTCGGCACCCCAGCCGATTTTCCGAGTGGCTCTCGGGTGCTGCCTCCGTCTGTTTTCCCAATCGTGTGAAAGAGGCCTAATTTGATAATATTATGATTTCTGCAGTCTTTATGATTTGTGATAGCGCAACACTATTTTTGGAAACAATTGAATAAGGAAATAACAGATATGTGCAGGAATATTGGATCACTCACCTCTTCTTGTCCCACCGAGCTCCATCCAAAAATAATCCATTAATATAAACACCATCTACTGGAGAGGTGTCAGAAGTATCCATAGGTAGAACCTGAGGAGGAGAATACAATTGGTAAGTATAATGGGATTTTTGTACTGTAAAATACTTTTCCCTGGCTCATTAAAGATTACAGCAGATCTTCATAATGGATGCTGGCGAAATTAAACTCATCCATCATGAAGATCTTCTGTGTCCTTCAATGAACTGAAGAAAAAATAATATGCTGATAATAATATCACAATGTCACCATTTCCTAAGGCTAATGGCTTAGCTAGAGGACTACATTACAAAATCTGCTAATTCTATCAATCTTGATCTTACACGCTAACATTTAGTGAATGAGTGGAATGAACACACAACAGCCCATTCATGTGGCCAGAGATGTTTTTCAAACTATTATTTCCAAGTTAACAGCAGGATTTAAATTTCTCATTGCCAAGACCAACTCGTAGCATGGTACAGGAAGAAATCTGATAAGAG
The DNA here is from genome assembly GCA_018402905.1 of Glandirana rugosa. Taxonomy (NCBI): domain Eukaryota; kingdom Metazoa; phylum Chordata; class Amphibia; order Anura; family Ranidae; genus Glandirana; species Glandirana rugosa. The sequence goes on along the minus strand of BLSH010024910.1, from coordinate 917,711 downwards.
CTAGTTATCTAAAAAAAGGAAACAAGAGAATCACATTGTAAAACCGGCATAAATGGATCGAAATTCAGCCATTTCTGCAGGAACACCCCAAATTCTGATTCATCTAGTGGCAGGTTGAGTGCACTGAAGCCGACCTACCGATCAATTTCAGTACAAGCAGCCTGTCAGTTTTTTATCATGTGATCACTGCTAGCAGCTATAGTTCTGCCGGCAAGGAAGGTTCCCAACACTGACTGTGTTGAATCGGGAATCCCATGGTGGAAAGAAAACTGCATAATCTATGGACTGCTTAAGTTTGAGCTTTTAGTTGTGTGTTCTCTGCTTCTCCTAATCATGGTCAATGCACACTTTCAGTGTTATGCTATCAGTGGCTGTGCTGTGACACTTTAATAGAATAGGTGGGCATAGAAAGCCTATAGGACAAAACTTTTAAGAGAAAGTATGTACAACAGTAGGTGGAATAGGTGGCCATAGAAGGAGCATTTATTAATGGCAATATATTGCAAGCTGGCTACTTTCCTATTGCAAAGAAAGGATACAACTGTTTTTATACAACAGTAACTAAAAGGCCTATAGGCCAAAACATTTAAGAGAAAACATGTACAACAAAATGCTAAGACATACTGTATCTTTTGTTTTACTACTTACAGTACATCTCCTGAATACCCATAAAAAATTTAATGGCAATACCCAAGGCTGTTGATAGCTAGCTCAAAAAATATGCATCGTATTGTAGGATCCAGGTGGGGGTGTGTCTATGTGTAGACTTTCAGTAAGTCAGTATTAACATTTGTGGAGTCCAGGGGCACACTGGTGGGCAGACAGTAAGACAACATGTAAATGTATGTCCTGCCATTATATAGTAGCCAGTTGTCCTATAAATGAAATGGCCTACAGCTTTTTATGTGACTGCACTCCTGCCATAGGTTGCAGGACATAAATGATCAAATCAAAATTAAAGCTCAATTGAACCTTTTTATTTAGATAGACATGCCCCCTTCAAACAATGCACTAATCAACAGTGCTGCTCAGGTGACAAAAGCGCTGTTGACTGGTGCACTGTGCCGGGTAAGGGGTGTCAGACTACAGGAGAGCAGGACTGCTGCTTTTTTGAGAGAGCCAGTGCCCAAATTTGCAGCCTGCTGCAGCACGAGTTAGTTTAGCCCTTCCTGCAGCTACCTAAAAAATATAGATCCTGTTCCCTTAAAGCAGAATAAACAGCACAGTGCTTGTGCTGTGTAATATGCCCCTCTGTAAACTGTAAAAAACTTGGCTGATCCTGCCACTTCCTGTGTTCCCCTCTCTGTGCTGACCATAGAAACATAGAAACATAGAAAAGTGACGGCAGAAAAAGACTGAGTAGTCCATCGAGTCTGCCCCTTTTTATTTATTTATTTATTTATTTTTTATATATATTTTTTTTTACATTAACCTTGTTGTCTGACTATAGATTTATGTTTATCCCAAGCATGTTTGAAGCCATTTACTGTTGACTGTCTCACAACCTCTGTTGGTAGTTTATTCCAATCATCAACCACCCTTTCAGTAAAATAATACTTTCTAAGATTAGTTTTGAACTTCCCAGTTAGTTTGAGGTCATGTCCCCCGCGTTCTTGATTTTGGTTTCATATTGCAAAGACTGCCCTCCTGAACCTTATTCACCCCCTTGATGTATTTAAAGGTTTCAATCATGTCTCCCCTCTCCCTTCTTTCCTCCAGACTGTACATATTAAGTTCCTGAAGTCGCTCTTGATATGTTTTATCCTCAAGACCTTTCACCATTTTTGTTACCCGTCTCTGAACTTGTTCTATTTTATCAATATCTTTTTGTAAGTGTGGTCTCCAGAACTGGACACAGTATTCTAAGTGAGGTCTCACTAAAGATCTATATAGAGGTATCAGAACCTCCTTCCTCCTGCTGGTGATCACTCTACTGATACATCCCAGAATTCTATTTGCTTTTCCCACTGCCTGGTTACACTGTTTGCTCATTTTGCAATCATCTGAAATAAGCACCCCCAAATCTTTTTCTTCTGTAGTGCTGGCTAACACTGTGCCCCCAATGTTGTACTCTCTAAGCGGATTCTTTTTCCCTAGATGCATTATTTTACATTTAGAAATATTGAACTGCAGTCTCCACTGCTTTGACCAATCTTCCAGCAATGCCAAATCATTTTCCATGTTACAGACACCTCCAGGGATATCAACCCTATTACACACCTTTGTATCATCAGCAAAGAGACATACATTGCCCAGCAAACCTGTAGTTATATCACTTACATAAAGGTTGAATAGAACAGGACCCAATACAGAGCCTTGTGGTACCCCACTAATGACTGGTCTCTGTTCTGAGTGAACCCCATTTACAACCACACTCTGGAATCTATCCTTTAGCCAACTGCATATCCACTGAACCACCCAAGGGTTAAGGCACAATAATCAGGGCTGTTGAGCCCTGACTACATTGGTCAGCGTACGTTCCTCCATCATCTACAGCTCTCCTCTCTCCCCCTCACCCCCTACTCCCTGCCCGTAAGCTCTCTGTTCTGTGTCTCTGACTCAGCCCCCCCCCCCCCGCCATTATTCGAAATCAAATTTTATAAATGGTCACTGCTAGCCTCTCTATTATAGTTAGGCATAGCACACTGTATAAGTCATTTATAAAAATGAAGCATGTAAATACCGTTTTGGAGTGATCTTCAGAATGGTCACGTGACTCACGGCCGGTCTCCAGGGCTACTGCAGGAGGGGCTGAGGGGCCATGTGACCTCCCCAACTGACGCCAGAGGGGATCTCGGCCCCTCCTGCAGTAGCCATGTATCGGAGATGTACAGCGGCCGCAAGTCACATGACCGGCCTGAAGATCTCTCTGAAAAGGTATTTACATGCCTCGTTTTTATAAAAGACATGTCAGTGTGCTATGCCTAACTATAATAGAGGGGGGCTGGCAGTGTTTTACATATTTGGGTTCACAAACGCTTTAAAGAAAAATTAAAAGGAGACAAGATTAGAATGTCATTCTGGACACTACCTGCATGGAGTTTGCATGTTCTCTCTGTGCTTGTTTCCTCCCATATCTCAAAAGACATCATAATAGGATAACTGGCTTCTGTCTTGGCACTAATATGTATGCTTGTGTCATAAGGACTTTACAATGTAATCTCCTTGAGGGCAGGGACTGATGTGAATGTGTAGTGTGTAAATTGTCAATGTGGTATGAATGCCTGTAATAATTGTATTTTGTATTATTAATTTTTTTATTAAATAGTAATCAATAAATATATTTAATACAAACTAATGTCTATGCTTATTTTGCACAATTAAAAGGCTCAAAAGATGACGTGGATACAATAGCAATTAGCTATCATTACAGAACACAACTGTGAACCCACCTGAAATTCATACCCCAAAAGATCAATGGGAATTTGGTATTTTCTGGCATAGTTCTGCATGGCTCCAGTTAAAAACGCTTGTGTGAAGAAGAATCCTGACAGCCAGAATACATGCGGCTTACCAGAGTCACACCAGTTCTAGAACAAATCACATATGACATGAATACTTCAGATTGGTATTGTAGATCATGTAAATTTAAAAGCAGATATCACAATGACACAATTATTATAACACCAAATAAATTATTACATTCAATAGGTTTTAATACTATATGACCTGATGTATAATGAAAACGTATAATCATATGCTGTGTATATATATATATATATATATATATATACATATATATATATATATATATATATATAAGGAAGTATAATGATTTGTAATAAAAGGGCAGCACAGTGGCTAAGTGATTAGCACTTCTGCCCAGCAGCATTAAAGTTGCTGGTTCAAATCCCAACCACGACAACCCATCCTTGAAGTTTGCATGTTTTTCCAGCATGGGTTTCCTCCCTGCAAAGAAGAATGGGAGAAACTGCCCAAAAATAGGTGTGTCAAGCTTGTAGCATCATACTCAAAAATACTTAAGGCTGTAATCAGGGGCGTTTCATGAAATTAGTGGGCCCGTGTGCAAGCCCACACCGCACCGATCATCCCCGGCTGTCAACCAGGGAGAGATCATCCATGGGTGCAGTGTGGGTCAGAGCACAGTGGGCCCCCCACCCCTCAGGGCCCATGTTCACTGAACACCCTGCACCCATGGATGATACACCACTGGCTGTAATTAGTGCCAAAGGTGCTTCAACAAAGTATTGAGCAAAGGCTGTGGATACTTATGTACATGTGATTTTTTTTTTTTTAATAAATGTGCAAAGATTTCAAACAAACTTCTTTCATGTTGTCATTATGATGTATTGTTTGTAGAATTTTGAGGAAAAATAATGATCCATTTTGGAAAATAAGGATGTAACATAAAATGTGGAAAAAGCGAAGAGCTGTAAATACTTTCCGGACGCACTGTAAGCTGTGAGTTTGCAGAAAACCTGTAAGTTTTGACTTTTTTTTTTTAAGAGAAAAGCAGCTGGCTAGCATTTTGCAAACATCAGCAATGGCAGCCTCTTTTTTTTTCCTTTAGTACCAGATCCCTTTTAATGTAAAATGTTCATGTTTGACTGCCATATGACTTAAATATTATCAGCCATGTGTTCTTACCTGTAAGAACTTCAGCCGGGCCAGGAAATCATTGATGTAACTTCCCAGAGGTTTTAGGCTGGGGTAAGAACGTTTGGCCCACGTTTCAGGAACTTTCCCTACAATTAGACTGCTAGACAGAGCCTCCAGTTCTGAATCCATCACCACTAGACCCTTGATGGCTTTCTGTAGATTTTGCAGTGTCGTCCGGATAGTTCGGATTAAACTAGAGATATGGAAAGAAGGAAATATATTTGTGAGTGGTCTCAAAGAAAGAGCACAGATGTACAGGACCAGAAATGTATGATTTATTTTTTCAAGCGCAACATAGGACATTTTTAAAAAAATATGTAGTATACAAAAATGGGCTGTGTGCATACAACATGTTTGAATGTCTAAGTTGCCCACAACCAATCACAAGTTCACTGTCAATTAAGTGCTGCTTATAAAACAGGACCTGGTATATGAATAAGTGCTAGAGTTTAAATCTGGGAACACTGTCCATGCATGGTGGACCTGAAGATTGTCAACTAAGGGTTGCAACCCCTTTAAAGTAGTTCTTAAGTAAAATTTTTTTTACCTTTATACATTCTTGCATTAAGATAAAAGCCTCCCATTGTGACACTTTCTGGCTGCGGTCAGAGTAGTGATTGCCCGACACTGGAGATCGACGACCATACCTTCCCTGGGGGATTGGGCTACTGAAGTGGACTGTATTAGGGACCTTGAATGTCTGTTGGCTCAGGAATCTGGTAAGGACGCACAGTTCTCTCTCACTTGGACTTCATGGTCTATGTTCCGATACTCCTCGGAGTTCATCTCCTGCTCAGAGTGTAGCCTAGACAACATCACCTCATGACCAGGCTGTAGTGCTTCTTGTTTCTAATCTTTCTGCCCCCTCCCCCCTTCTTTATCTCTATTCCTTTCCCTCTGTGCATATATACACCCATTGAGCAATTGTTTCATAACTTCTCCTTGCCCATTATTTCTGATACAAAGTGTGACCCCTACAACATAATATTTTACAGAATAGCAGTTTTTCAGTACAAGTTTTGAAGCTGTAATACGTACTGTATACATATGATTTCCTCGCTTCTGATGCAGGGGATTTATACTTTTATGCTTCAATATGACGCTCTAACTTGCGGACTCTCGATATGCCTTATGAACATGATATAATACGATACTTGTGTAACCTTAATATACATATGTTCTAATGTATTTGATACCTATTGTTGGTGATACCTTAGTCAAGACTGCATTGTTCACCTTTTTTCTATCAATAGAATTAAGATAAAAACCTCCCCACTACTTGCTCCCCCCATCCCTAAACATTCTTGTCACTGCTCCAGCCAGGGGCGTAACGATAGGGGTTGCAGGGGTTGCGATTGCAACCGGGCCCCATGCTCCAGGGGGCCCACTGGATAGGAGTGATGGCGAGGGTGGGATTTAGATGTTTTATTTATTCCATTTTCCTCCTAATGCAGGAGATTGGTTCCTCTATATGCTGCCCCTGCCGCCCCTCCTATCCAGTTTACTTGTCTTCTGCTGTTCCCAGGACCCCGCTGCAGGACCGTAATAAAGGGACCCGTGATAGGAGTAAAGGGCCCTAGGATCAGCAAGAAGAGGGAAGGGCCCTGGCCAGAGGTCAGGGGGGGCCCTTCCTAATTTCTTGCACCCGGGCCCTGAAGGTTCTAGTTACGCCTCTGGCTCCAGCCCTGTCCTGGCTGCAGCACCGCTCCTCTTTCTTCCTGGTCTCACAACAGTGGGAGGCATAGGCTCCTTTTGCTGTCAGTCAACTCCTGTGAGAAGGGAATGGCGGCATAGCTTACTGGCGCTGTGCATGTCTATGGATGCACACAGCTGATTCGGGGAGCATGCCCACACTGGAGCCCCTTTAGCACCCCGAGGAAAAAGGAGCAGACAGTGCCAGCGGGGGACTGCCAAAGAGGAGGTAAGGGACCGCTCTGTGCAATATTGTTATACAAAACACATACGTAGGACCACTTTTTTTAATATAAGGGGAAAAAGCCTTTAATATCACTTTAACACTTTAGGCAATATTTTTTGTAACAGAAAAAACTCTGCTCATTGAGGAATGAATAGCATTCACAAATATATAGTGTATATAGAAAATATAATTATTTATTTCTTCATGCTCAGGATTCCAATTTAAAGGTTGTTTTGTTCATGTACTTAGTCCAGAAAATGTGACATTTAGCCTTTCCAGTACGGTACAACACTTTTCACAAGTTTAGCAGGCTAACCTGCTAACTGCTTTCTTAAAGAAAACTGTTTTATTACAGAGCTGAATAGCTGAAACTCAAATTAAACACACAGCTGAAAGGAGTCAAAGGAGTGACTCACTCCCTTTTGCTGCCCAGTTTATTCAAATGGGCCCAATGGAGATCCAATTAGAGAGACCATCAAAAGTGGAAATTCTACTGCTGTGCTCTATTTATAGAAACCCAGAACGTGCTTCAAAAAACCTGTGACATGGTAGCACTTCAATTAAATGTTTATTTGCAAAATGTATATCTTTATACATTTTTTTGGGATTGGGATGCCCATGCCCCCCAACTGAGCACTAAGGTTTTGTCTTCCCACCTCTACATCTCTACAGGACACAGAAGAGATGTAGGGTATAGTGGAAGGAAACATGACAAAGTCACTTTAAAATAGACCAGGCCTTATGGTGGCTGCCAATGCTGACTTTCTTCTGGAAATGAGAATTATATAATAAATTAAGTCAATATTGTCTGAGTAATTTACTCAAGGATGCAGAACGGGAAAATAGTAAGTACTTATTTGCATACTTGTCCCAGGTCAGTGAGTGAAAGTATTAAAGTAACAGGGTTACCATTATAACCAATTAACTAGCTGGCCCATGATAAAGACACACATGCTCCACCTAGTAGACTAATTTTGTAATGAATGAAATAACAGCCCTAGATAATACATTTGATAAATAAAGAGTTCTCACTTATTAAACCTCTCCATCTCCTGTACCAGCACAGTGTTCATACTTTCTTCATATCTCACTGGGAACTTCTGAAGAGCTGCCTCAATATCAAAATCCTTTGGAAGCTGCAAAAGAAAATATCATGTCGTTATACTGAGCACTGCTTACCTTCATTAATTTGACACCTATGCAAAAATCTACTTTTTTATCCTATAAAATAAAATCAACTGGTGCATTGTATTTGGATACATAATGTTTGATTTTAACTCTCATTGTCACTGAAGTTGTGCATTGTAGACTCACTTATGGAATTCCCCAAAGGTAAATACTTGCTGCAACCCCACTCTTGAGACTTTCAGTGTGTGGTCCTATCCAGCAATGTACATCAATTTCTTCGAAATAATTATGACATGGCGCTATTCTTACCATGCTTGCCCCTCGTGGTCCCTGTTCATATGCATAAATCTGTATTCATACTTCTCATGGAGTACCCAGTCATGCATAGTAATGAATTGTGGCTTTGGTGTATACAGTATGTGTGGCAAGCTCAGGGCCATGCTGGGATGGTTTTGAAAAAAGACCGTACAGAGATAACCCCTGTGTCCTGGGGACCATTGTCACTGGAACAGAAAGGAGTGGACATTTCAAAATCGTCCAGTTGGCAATTTCCAAATGAAATAATAACGAGTTTTGTTGAAATTTGTTTAATTTCGTTTTGTTTATTCATTTTCTAATGAATTCCAAATTTTCATAATTATTCGAATTCGGATCATTCGAAAAATTATCCACCAATTCTAATGCTGTGTAAAGAATTGCTGGTTGTAGATGACTCATCAGCTGTCAGCGGGCTTCCCTGCTGAGAGCTGAAATGTAAACAAAAGAATTCCGGCAATAAAAAAATCGTAAAAAAAAACCAGCATGGAGTCCCCCCCAAATCCATACCAGGCCCTTCGGGTCTGGTATGAATTTTAAGGGGAACCCCATGCCAAAATTTTAAAAACAAACGTCGTGAGGATCCCCCTACAATCCATACCAGACCCTTATCCGAGCATGTAGCCTGGCAGGTCAGGAAAGGGGGGGTGAGTGAGTCCCCCCTCCCTCCTTAACCACACCAGGCCACATGCCCTCAACATGGGTGGGTGCTTTGGGGCAGGGGGGGCTCTGCACCCCCACCCTACAGCACCTTGTGTTGATGGGGACAAGGGCCTCATCCCCACAAACCTGGGCGGTGGTTGTGGGGGTCTGTCAGTGGGGGGGCTTATTGGAATCTGGAATGTAGGTAAAAAAAAAACCTCCATTAACATGACCCTGGAGTAAGACATGCACTGGGCTCCACACATCACCAGTTCATCCAGCTATATCTAGCGACTAGGGATACAACGATCAGCATTCACGCTACCCACAAGGACACCCGACATGGTGATGTAGCAGAGGGTGGCAGGACCGGCTTAAAAGAAGCCACACCAGCCCGAACAGCAGCCTTGATCTGCGTGCCCATTTCCAACACAGACACTCTCACCTAAGATAGTGGGATAGAGGGAAACAGTAGGTTGCAGCTCACATGCTTGCCCAACACAGCAATCCCACACTGTGCCTGAGGAACGTGCCACTGCTAACCGGGATCCTTGTTCTTACCTGACACAGGGCATGCTTCAAGGTCAGCATTTTCAACACTTCCCATCCTCTGCTTCTCCTAAAGGCATGCCAGACAGTGACGTGTCCCCTGCCTTCACCATGAACAGAAACAAGGCAGAAATGGCCAAAAGAGTTTTGAGCCAATCTAGTCCCATACATGACCAATCCATCCTGCACACCATGACCAGGAGATGCAGTGCTTATAGTTCGCTTTTCTGCTCTCCTGGAGCAGGAACTATAAAGCATGCTCCATTATAACTACAGATCTAAAAAAATGACCTACAAAGTATTAGAGAATGACTAGACACTATTGAGTCTAAGATGGATGGCACTACAACAAAAGGAAACCAAAACTCTAAAATGATTGCCAATCTGCAATCCAAGCTGGAACAGGCGCACAGATAAAATGTTCCCATAACAGGTCCCCCAGAATCCATCACTGATTTAGAGGGAACAGTCCACACATTGATGAACGATCTGATACCTGATATTTTGCCCCATCAGTTGGAGGTGTATAGGGCTCACCTTACCCCAGCCTGACGGCTTGCCGGGAGATATAATGGGTAAGCCACATTTCTAGAGAATTAAAAAAAAAAACTCAGGGCTGCAGACAGGACCAAATCTGATCTCACGCTGAACTCTTTGCTGACACAGCACCATCTACAATCCAAATGTAACGATCTCTAAAACCTCTCATCTCTCGCAACTGCTGAACCAAAACATTAAGTATCAATGGGCCTTCCCCTTCCATCTAATTTTTAAGGACTTGCAAAAGCCTTCAGTTCCCTGTCGTGGAATTATTTTCTTTATATCCTACAACGGTATGGGTTTGGCCCTAGATTTTTGCCAATGCTGCAGATGTTATATAGCAATCTCACTATCCTTGTTAGTAAAGGTATACATATCCCAGACCTTCTGCATTCATAAGGGAACTCACCAAGGATGTCCCCTCTCCCCAATACTGTTTATTCTAGCCCTCGAACCCTTAGCTATTAAAATATGAAATAATGTCGCATAGAAGGAATACATTGTCGTGAACACAAGTGTAGATATAAATACAGGGCTGAGTCATGAGTAAGCGCTGAGATGGCATGACATGCATTGACTTCTCCCACAAAGTGTCTTGCTTTTACTGTTGAAGATGTCAATACAACAATAAAGCAGATTATTTTTTTCAGAGTGCAGCCATCCAAGATTCCTACATCTATCTACCTGTACAGTTCAACGATCTAGCCTAGCACCTGTCTTTGTCATTGTTCATGGCAAGCTCCCCTTAAACAGCAGCTTTACTGTGAACACAAGTGTGCTCTGTTTGCTGATGATTTTTTGATGCTCATGGAGTGATTACCTGCAATGATCTGCCCTGAATGCTGACAGTCCAAGTTATTGCTGCTCGAGGGAGGGATGGAGGAGATGTGAAAGTGGTTGGGATGTGTGAACTAAAATCAGCTAAATACCGGGGTGGAAATAGGTATGTGAATGATTGATGGACAGAGCGATGGACAGAGCGAACTATAAATATAATAGTGAGACATGAGGATGGAATAAGATGAGTAGACTGGTGGAGGTGGAGAAAGGCAAGTGGGGAGACATATATGAGCCTAGTGGGGAAATATGAGCAGAGATATGGCAGATATACAGAAGTTAGTGTATAATGAATATCAGATGAGGTGATGTGGGACAAAGCCCCTGTACATGGGACCATGTGACAAAGATGAAAATGTGGGAAAGTTTTGCCCAATCCAAGACTGTTGGGAGGCATTATACTACTTACCTTGCTGAGTATATCACTAGCTATCTCATATAAGGTGTTATCACTGGCCCCAGAGGAGCCTCCTTGTCGTCCTCCCCCCTGGGTGAGGAGTAAGGACTCAAAAATAATTTTCGTTTGCTGCAGATCCTTTGATATGTCAACATTTTCATGTAAGCCAAAGACCTCAGGATGCTGACTGAATGGGAGTCGCTGCCAAAGTAAGAGTAAGAACAGAACATATAGTATTAGTACAAGAACAAATGTTACACATCAAGACATTTCTGTCATAATAGGATTCCAAAGTAAAAGCACCTGTAGTGCTGGAAAAATATGCTACCAGGAAGGAGGCTTTGGAAAGAAGGGTATTTTAGGAAGGGTGTTCTAATAGTGAACCTGTGATCAGATTATGGGATTATGGTCATTCAATATTTTATGTACTTTAACAAGTAATATTTAAAACAAGTAATCTCTGACTCTGTAGCTGCAGATATTGAGGAGCAATTCATCCTCAAAATTCACACAAGGAGCACTGAAGTTATTCTCTTGGCAGTTTGGGTCTTTCTGTCCACCACTACTCCCCACCTCACCATTAAAATTCCACCCTTGAGTTTTTATTACATCTTAAAAGATTGGAAAAAAAGCAAATTCTCTATATGACTGGAACATACAGTACAGTCTAATGCTCAGGTGTTCAGTTAAAGAGAGAAAAGTCCAATGTACTTCAGTGGAATAAGTCAGGTGAACACTGAGATCTGCAGCTCCTAACTTGGACCCGGGATTGATCCATCTATAAACTGTACATGAAAGAATAAACAGTAGGGAGTAGGATCAATGTATAGAATAATTTATTATCCAAACGAAATAGCACACGTACATTTCAAAAACGTGTAAGAGGCCTGAGGGGCATGAGGAGTAACGTTTTTCACCAGATGGTAGGATCACAGAGTAGCTGCTCCAAAGACATAGGGCTTCAAATGGAGCCAGACTGCCTAAGATTGGAGAAAGACGGTGGGTCTACAGCTGTCCCTTGTGCACCTCCAACAGGTACCGTCAGTTTCTACAGAAAGGGCAGACTGCTATGGGTTTCAGGGGCCCTGCTCCCTTTGTCAGCTACTCTGTGCTATTACCATCAGCTGCAAAGCTTACCCCTCCTGCCCCCAATTTAATTTACAAGTTTTAACATGTAAGTGTGCTATTTCTTTAGGATAATAAAATTTTCTATACACTGATGCTATACCCTACTGTTTGCTCTCTTTCTTATAGGATTGGAAGGCTGCTGTGCTACTGCTGGAAGAGGGAATCAGGATGAGTTAAGTTTATGAGTAACTATTGGGAGAGGGAGCTGAGCTGCTGAGAAAAAGGGATTTTATTATAACTTACCGTAAAATCCTTTTCTCCGAGTTCACTGACAGACGCAGCTCTTCTTGACTTTGTGGGTTTTATGTTCGTCTTACCAGGAGTTAACTAGGCAGGGAAAGAATTCAGCTGGCCTCTCTCCTGGGGGCCGTCCTCCTTTCCTACATTAAAACCCCCCCTCACAGAGGAACTCTCCAGTTTGTACACAAGCCGTACCAAAACAGAGCCCAGAGGGGTGGGTGCTGCGTCTGTATCTTTTAAAATAATAGGATTTCTTTATCGTGTGAATGTACAATTTTGAACATTTAATTTAACCCCCGTCCTCCCCATTCGAAACGTCGACTACCATTATCGTGTCTCATCGACTGTTTCCCTCG
>BLSH010024910.1:876187-889536 GCA_018402905.1 Glandirana rugosa | reverse complement strand
CATTATCTTCCAATCGGGCATCATGTGGTGGTGCAACACAACTACCACATGCCCAAGGCCCAGTTTACAGTCCTTGATCGGGTCCATCCTCCCGATCGAGGAGGAGACTGGAATAAAATACTGCTCCAACGAGAACAGAGATGGATCTTCAGACTACAGGCGACGGTGTCACCAGGCCTGAATGAAGCCATCTCATATGCTCCCTTTTTGAAGGGATTTGCGTCTGGAAAAACTCATTAACACATGTCCTGGGCAAAAAACATTCCATTTTATAGCTCTCCCTCAGGTGGTCGAGATGAATATTTTGGTGCAAAATTCCTCCCCCCTGAGATTATACATCCAATTTGTGTTATACAATTTTGAACTATTGTTAATTTGTTAATAACCCTTAAAAAGTGAATACAATTCTTATTATCAGTTTTCTGTTCTGTATATTTTAGAATTTGATACATGTATGCATGAGGCTGCATCGACAGCATGAGTCCTTTGCCTGAGCACCCGCGACGTAACTCTACCATTTGGAAACTTCCCGGCCTGGAAAAGGAGGAAAAAGATTCCTCCTATAGTCTCCCTTGGTGATCCAATTAGGATCTTCCATTTGAGCCAATCCAGGCCGGCGGCATCCCGGATCCCTTCCGCACGGCTCCTTTTCAGTAACGCGCATGCGCAGTCACACAATTGGGCCGGACATGTTGTATGTCCTTGACCATCCGAAGGAAGTGACGGCATTGCCGGGGCAACTTCCGGGACGGCTCTTTTCCAGTGACGCGCGTGCGCAGTCACGAAATGGGCCGGACATGATGTATGTCCTTCAACACCCGCAGGAAGTGACGGCAGATGCCGGGGCAACTTCCGGAACGCCGAGGAGCCCACACGAGGGCCGCTATTAGCGGCCAACTGATACACATCAGCTGTTTTTGTGGCTACAATGCCAAAAACGGAAGTATTTAAAGAGCAGTAAAAGGCAAGGTAAGGTGTATGAAGATTTTCTTCTAACCTGGTCAGAACGTGAGGCCACCACTTGCAGGTAATAGGCTTTTTTCTTTGCTTCAGCAATCTGTTGGGACAACCTTGCAGTAGAATGTCCTTTACCCATTCCCCCCCCCCTTTTTGGGCTATGGATGGGGTTTCTTTTCGTTAGTTACCCATGTGGTATATCTCTCATAGTGATCGGCTCCAGTGCCATCAACGGGACCGTTAAAGAAAACATCTTTAATATTGTAAACCTCCTAACCAATAGTGAGTATGGGGTCTTTCTATTTAAATATAACTAGTACATCCCTATCTGTTGGATATAAAGTACTATCCTTTCCAAACACTGCAACATTATATATTTGTGATGACTTTTCTTAAACAAAAGTCTTTGGGAAATTACTTTGGACCATTCTGTTTTTTAGGAGCAGTAGTCACAATCTCCTCTTCTAAAGAGGATTGAGTGTGGTCTCTTGCAAGTTTCTTCTTTCATTGGGAGAGGTTGTCCTGTGTGTGGCGGGCGGAGATCTCCTGTGTCAAGTCGTTGCAGCCTTTTTTACTTAACCATTTCTTTTAATAAACTCTGGATATCTGGGACTTGTTTGTAACAATCAATTGCAGCAATGTAAGTGTTTGAAATTGTATTATTCTACTGCTAATTCACCAATATATGCACTTTTCTGATTTTTTGATTTAATGACATTTAATATCTTTTTAGAAAGGGTTATGCCTATGATCCCCCTGAGGAAGACCTAGACATACGTCATAAAGGTTGAAACGCGTAGGGGACCTCATGCGGCCTATGGCTGCACAGTATGGCAATTTCCCTCTCTCTGTTCCTTTCTACAGTTGATTTTATGTAAACACATGTCCCATTGCTGTGTAACCGGAGTTCATTCTTTATTTTGTCATTTTTTGTTTTTTGTTGCTAGAAAAATATTATTACATTTTCCACGTCAATTGATTATATAAATAAATTGTGATATATTTTTACAACTCAGTTGTTTGGATAATTACTTCCTTTTCTTTTCTGCCGAAAAACCCTATTGGGGGATACGCTCCTAGATTTATCCCTAAAATACATACATAGCCTCTAACTTTATAAGTTAGACATTATCTTAGTAAAATTCTCACCTGTTCTTTCCCTGGGCACCCATTGAAGAATTCAGAGTCAGAGATAGGGTCAGTGAGGTATGACTGAAGTAAATTAAGCCTTAGCCCCGTTGGTGGTTCATTGGTCATCTTAACTCCATTTTGAAGAATGGTGACAGGAAACTGAGGACACAAGGATACAGGTCAGTGACAAGTCACACAGAGAGTGGACCACATTGGCTGTAAAATAAAGGCCTTGTTCACATCATGGCCATTGAGCCGCCACTTACTTTTCTGCACACCACCGCACTTGCGTGGTCGGAACAGGGCACACAGTAAACAATGGACATGATGTGAACTAGCCTTTTTGTTATTATATTGTGGAACACAATTGACACTGTGGTATGGCACTAAACATAAGAAGCCACTTCTAATAAAGCATTTTACCTTATCTGAGAAACTGGATCACCTTTATGTGTTCCAATTCCTATGTTACCACAAGCTAGTACTGGCCAACAGTATTAGCATCTGAGACAGCAGCAATTTTTTGCCAGGCCGTTGCCTCTGATGAGAGTCAGCTGATATCACCAACTAGGTGATTCTGCTGTTTAGGCCTCATGCACATTTGACGTTTAGCCTTGGTGTAAGGAACCATCCGGGCCATTGGTAGACCTATGCGCGGGATGCACATAGCGTGTGTGCGTGCTCGTGCGCGTCTATGCGCGCGGGTGCATGCCTGTTGCACGTGCGTATGCGCGCGTATGCGCCGACAATGGCGCCAAAGACAGCCATTTAAGCAGCTAACACCGTGCGCTCAGTGCTGTCCCTTCTACGGCGTTCCTGCACCTGTGACCCCCAACGTTTGTTCTGAGAGACTTCCTGTTCCTGTGACCCCGGCTATCCTTTGGAATTTGTTGCTATCTGCCTGCCCTGACCTCGGATTGTTTAGGACTACTCTTCTGCCTGTGCCCTTTGTACCTCAGCCGCCTGCACGTTACCAACCCAGCCTGTACCCGACTACCCGTTGCCTGATCCCTCTGTACTTCTTTGCCCACCAGTTGCACCACTATCCTTCAGCCTGCACGAGCTTCAGTGGAACCAATACCAGCCATCAGAGACTTGTCCAGCCCTCGTGCCCCCCTGTGCTCCTGAGCTCCCTATCTGCACTACCAGGGGTTCTCGAACCAGGGCCACAAGAGAGGTTGTCCCCGCAAAAGCCAGACTCAACCACCAGGTACATGACACCTGGTGCATGAGGCTTTGGCATTTAATAACAGACGAAGGGTACAGGTGCTTTGTCCAGCCCAGTTGCCAGCAGCCAGTCATACTCCATGAGAGGTTGACCACTGCAGTGGCTGGATGGTTCACCTAGTGCCTACTCGTACTGCCATATAGGGAAGTATGCCCTCATTGAGGAATGCTTGAAACACAGGCTTTTTGCGTTACAGGAATTTTTCTCTGGGCACATATTGGCCTAAACCTTCATACTGCTAAGTGCATTGTCCAGCTGAGTTTGACAGGCTACCGACAGTGGGGCTGGACAGTACATATGTGCCCTCTGTCTGTAGCTAAACACCATACCCTCATGCACATGAGTTATTTGGATTTGACCAAAACTGGCCCCCAAACAGTGACTACTGCTGCACAGTTCAATATTGTTTCACTTTCCATTAAGTGTTTTATTTCATTCATAATATATATAGTATATTTGATCACTAATCCAGTTACCTTTGGTGATGGATAACTAGTTAGCCAGAGTCTAAAGTCTGGGTGACACGTGTCACTGGTAAACTCCTCACAAATTTTCTCCAAAGTTGGCATCCAGGACACAGCCAGGTGACAGTTCTGCAGACAAACCCAGGTCCCATTTGCTGCTGCCTCTTTTATCATTTTTGCAGCCACAGGACCCTGTCCTTGTCCAAGCGATATGGCCTGGAACTTGTCACCACCACCCATGTTCTTGTCATTGGAAAACTTCAATAAGCCTAAAACGAGACAATAAATTGTGTCACAGTCTAAATAAGGCATGATGAAAATAGAAAGGAACTTAGGTATAAATTTAGAGAAAAGTAAATATGTTGGAGTTTTCCACAGCACCCAAAGTATCTTTCTCTCTGCAGGTCAAAGCTAACTGGTTGTTAGAAGTATGAAATACCTCTCCCTTTTCCTCCAGTTTTTAAACACAAGGCCTTGAATTAGCCCACTTCATTTGTCACCACATAGATTATCATACATAACTAAATCTAATCATTTGAGCCCTGTAAACTGGTTCAGTATACATTTTGTCCCCACCTGTTTAGGGACTTTACTGAGGTTTTACATCAATTTCTCACAATCAGCAGTAGACAAAATACATATTTTTCTTAGTGATACCTACTTGCCATTGGATCAGCTCCTGGTGACAAGACAAAGATGAGGGGGATTGTAGAATTGGAATCCAAATAACTTTTTGATAAATCAAATGGAGGCGGCTCAACAAACTTCTTTCCCAGTTTATCAGTCACATAATTGTTCACAGCTGGGCTTATCTAAACAAGGGATCAACTGAATCACATTAGTGTGTTTATATACAACTGAAATCTATATAATTTTACTCATACACATCTATGATACTAGTGAACTGATTTCAGCTAATAAATACTGGATCAACCAACACAGCTCTCTCTACCTTTAGCATTGCAATAAGGCCTATTGGGTGATTTATGAAATCATTATCTGACAATACTGGGTCAATGGCGAAAGGAATGATATTCTTAGCTTTACAGGTTATTGTTAGAACACTTTAACTGAGTTGCTTAGATACAAAATGCAGGGAAGTATCCATTTTACGCCATCTATTCAACGCAGCTAAAGCCTGTATCTCCCTCAATTGGAAAAAAACGAATCCACCCACCATATCCGGCTGGTTCCGTAAAGTCGAACATATAAACAAAATGGAGGACTTAATCCTCACATCCCAAAGCAAACGGGAGAGATATAATAAGACCTGGGGGTTTTGGAACACATTTGTGTTATCAGATGTAGGGAAAGATCTACTCACGGATATATCCCCCTGAATAGAGAGGACGCCCCAGTGCAGTAGCATTCATGCTCCTTCTGTTTGCGCATTTGCCGCCTCGCGAGACCCTCCCCCCCCTTTTTTTTTACTCCATCTCTTCCCCTCCGCCTTACACTCTATCCCTCTTATCGACCCTCTCTCCTTAGTGTTTCCATCTTCCTTCCCCCCCTTCCTTTCTTTATCTTTTAACTTTTCTTCTCTTTGTTTCTTCTGTTTCATTGTGTGGAAAATAGAGAGCCCTGGACTGACCCACCAGATCATCAGTGATATATGTATATGTGAGGGAAAACAACAGAGGCCAGTTGCAGCCTAATAACAACATTGATACGATATGTGATAAATGTATATGGAATGTATTATCTGTTGGATGATTGTTTCTAAGATATATACCCTTTGATTGTATTGCACTGGTGGTGGCCCTATCCGAGCATTAATAAAAAATTATATTTGAAAAAAAATGCAGGGAAGTAAATCAATTTCATGTAAGTTGTCCTTTTAATTTTTGGGGACAGTAAGTTATAACTTTCAACTTCCCAAATATCTTCCAATGCTGTCTCTCTGTTTGGTATTCTGTACTGAAGAGGTGTACTGCAGAACAAACCCTGTTTATTTATTAAAAGGTCAGTCCACAAAAACTGGTATTTCAGTACTTGGTATATGCTGTAAAATTAAACCACCTGATGATTTCCTATATGGTATGTCTTGGAGACCTCATTGGTGAGATATTCATTATCGAGTTCCTGGGTTCCTTGGGGGTAAAAGAGGTATAAATTCTTTCCCTGATACTATACCTGTCTTCTGTTCCCTTCATTCCCATCTCCTCCCAAATTTTACTGAACTTTACTTTTAAAAAAGCTATTTGCCATGAAAAAAAGTCAATCTGTTGCTTTTATATGGCATTTAATATTAGCTCATATTGATCACCTTGCAAAGGGAAATTCAAAATATATTTAAGGCTGGGTTCACACCGCAGCATGGAGCGGCTCACAGCTCACGGGTCCGGTGTGTCCCCATTCACCATTTCAGGTCCGATTTCAACCCAAATTTTGTCTGAATTCGGACCTGTAAAAGACCAGAAGACGCACAGGACTCCTGTGCAATTCGCACTGGAGCTGCTCTGGACATGTGTGAACTGACTCCATAGAGAGTCGATCGCAATCTCCTGACATGCGAATTGGATGCGGTGGAACCCACATCTAATTCGCAATAGTGTGAACCCAGCCTAATACTTTGTCTCTTGCTTAATTGCTTGCTGATATTATGTAACCCACTTTTCAACATTTCTTCCCATAAACCCACCAGGCCCATGTCTTTCTTACCTTGTCTGGTCTCAAGCATCGTAGAATGATCATTTTCTGAAGCTCATTCAGTTTTTCATTGAATGGATGTGGCAAGGGGACACTGTGTGGCTCTCTGCTGTCATATATTTTGTGCCATTCATTGGGTTTCCCTATAAAGTGTTCCCTGGTTGCATAAAAATATAAATAATTATATTGACATTTAGGATCTTTTCACAATTGGCTACATATTGCTTCTAAGAGATTGATCCAATTCTCTGGACAAGCGATAAAGTGTTTATTAAGCCACTTTATAAAAATTTCCCATTGCTCTGTATTATAACAAGAAGTTGCCCTATGTCTGTGTTATAACATATATATACTTCTCTGTATAAATATCACACCTTCTTACTAGGATCAGTTGCCATTTTTGTGATTTTCTCTCTCAGCTCAAAAGTCCTGAGGGAGGGGCTGAGCACCGCTGCTGACCTCAGCTGGAGAGACAGAATTGTGCTGTGTTATCTATATAGATAAGAATATTTCTGATATAACACGGACACAAGGTGAACTTCTTCTTCTAATACAGAGGGATAGGAGCTTTTAGAGACAATTATGAGAGCAGAGAGGAGAAGCTACTAGAGGAAGAGGGAGGGGGAGGAGGGAGGAATTGAAGACAGGCACACAGGAGATAGGAGAGCTGGGAGTGACATAGCCTGCATAGACTACAAGCTCTCAGGATAAGCAATATACAAGGGGCGGAAATCATGACCTGGCATTATCAAACATATCTTTTAGGGGATACAGAGGGATAATTTAAAAAGCAAAAGCACCATGCTGCTAATTGCACATTAAAGAGCAGGAGCATTTTTTGGGTTAACAAACACTTTAAGTGTTAGGAATTAGTGGATTTGCAATATGGACCAGATTACTGACCTTTCTTCTAGGAGGGCTATTTGATCTGTTATGACAGGTACTCTAACAACTGGCAGCTCTCAATGCAAACTAAAACTTTTTGACCAACAGTTCCTTGGGTCATCCTAGCTACACCCATCTTACCTACTAGAACTATATTTCCTGAATGCACTTGTGTATTGGTTCTTAGAGAATCACATCTAGAGTCGACAGCACCAAGCTACAACATTTAAAACAGTAGTCAATCCCTTTCTCTTTTTTCTGGTTTCATCTGTAAATCTGAGCGTCACATCAGTGTCAATTCAGTAAACTGAGTTACATGGAATGGATGAAGATCTCCCTTTTTTAGTAATGTATGTAACGTAAGAGTTACAAAAGTGTTTCAAGCCAAGTACAAAGCCTAACAGAATGATCCTACAAACCACTACCCGATTAATCTAGTATTCCCCACAATCAAAAAAATTAAGAGAGGAGGGAGGCGGGTGGGAGATGGAAAGGGGGCATAGAAAAGGTAGGCAAAAGGGGAAAGAAGGGGGGGTATCAGGGTGTAGAAGGGTCAAGTACAAAGGAAAAGAGAGGTAGGAGAACGAAGGGTAGGAAGAGCACAGCAGTAATACCGGTCCCCGAGGGCACTAAAGACCAACACAGAGAGGCCTTCCATCACACAGTGACACCCGATGCGTCTATTCAGTTACTTCTTATTTTGTCAAATTTAGCAGTGTAGGTAAGATTTTTTACAGTGGGAGAGCCCAGTTACATACATAGTTACATAGTCAGGTTGAAAAAAAGACACAAGTCCATCCAGTTCAACCAAAAAATAAATAAATAAATAAAAATAGGTTAATAGCCTCATTCCATTCAGACATCGTGGGTGGCATGCAGGACTTCCACTTGAGTAAGATTTCCCTCCTAGTATAATAGGTAGAGTAAAATATAAATGACTTGTTGTGTTGGGTGGTTTAAACAAGATCTACCAGGCCCAAAAGCATGATTATTATTATTATTATTATTATTATTTCAGGTACTTACTGTATATAACGCTGTCAATTTACGCAGCACTTTACATATTCATTGTACATTCACATCAGTCCTTACTCTCAAGGAGTTTACAATCTAAGGTCCCTAACTCACATTCATACATATACTAGGGCCAATTAAGACAGGAAATAATTTACCTACCAGCATGTCTTTGATCAAGGGATCTCTAGGAACAGACAGGTCACTGACTGCATTTACAATGTCCACAAACCCTGGTCCAAAAGGATCAGAGTTTAGGACATGTCCAGAACATATGGTCATAGGAACCCACACCTGAATCACAACAGGTACAGGTTGCAGTTCTATCTGGGTAAATTGCAGCTAGCCCTTGGTAGTGTAATAAACCCTATGAAGAATTTTTAATTGAAGGAACTGTTCTCTAGCAGAGATCATAGTAGGCACAAATGCCAAGAGACAGTCTTCCCAATCATCCTTTGAGGGAGACAGGAGGTCCGCATGCCACTTGTCATAGAGCGCGGTCATTCTAGGGAGGTCAAAGGGGATAATTGAGAGTAAAAGGCAAACAGGGGCTTGGGGAAGTCATCCTGTATCAACAGACTTTCCAAGGGATCAGAGCTCAACGCTGAAATAGAGGGAAACTGAGCTGTGGAGGCCTCCTTACATAAGGAGACAGAGGTCAAAAAACTCTTTGATGTCTGGGAATCTTTCATTAGAACATTGCCTATTGATACCCAACAATCTATAGAACAATGTTTCCAATAAACTCAATGGTATCAAACTAGACTATTGCCCAATCCAATTTATGAGCAAAACAGTTTAAATCTTCAGTACACAGCTAAGTCCAATGACAAATCTGTATGTTTTACCCAAAGAAATCTTACCTTAAGCCTTTGAAGGAATTTAAATCGCTAGCACGGCAAATCTCATCCCAGCTCTTATCAGGAAGCCAAGATGGAGCTGGGTTGGCCACATTATTCTGCAGGCCCACTCCTCCAGTCAGTAAGAACATAAATTCCTGATACTTAATCTCTTTCTTTGCCCTAAAATCACAATAAGTAAATATTCATCAATAAAGGCCCCATATACCACAAGTTATAAGAGATTCTGGGACTCTGAGGGGCCTGGACTTACATGAGGAGGTTGCAGCAGAGCAAGAAGGAAAACAGGAGTTTGTCCTTCTCAAAGAGGGAGCGGCACACGTTACAGTATAAATTGTAGGTGAAGTGATCATTCAGGTAACGAAGACGTTTTTCCAAGATTTTGGATTTGTTGCTAAAAGAGATAATCAGATGTAAAAAAAAGTGTAATGCTAAAGAAAGTATGCTGCCTTCAGTTTAATGGAAATACAGTGGGGTGAATGTCACAAGCATTTGCCCAGCCATCACAAATTCTCACTTTAATTTGCCTAATTTTTCTATGATAATCAGCTCTATCTAGTGGTCATAATGCAATATTTTCCTGAAATATCCCAATCAGGAAAATACAGCATTATGGCCACTAGATAAAGCTCATGAATTTAGGAAATAAATGTATTAGACAAAAAATCATGAGAATTTGTGACGGCTGGGTGAATGGTTGTGACATTCATCCACCAAATTAGAACCCATAGAAATGTATTTTTATGTTCAGGACTAAAAGATTACAACCTTATTTTTATTTCCTTTTCATCAGGTAAGTATATAATAATTATAATTCATTTGTGAACCGTCTCTGGTCGCGAACCGAATTGGTCGTGAACCTAGGCAAATTTTCCCATAGGGTTCAATGTAAATCAGGTTAATCCGTTCTGAACTTTTTTTTGTTTTTGAACCACAAAGCTATGAAAAAAGTACAGTACAGTACAGTATGAAGAGAGAGAACACTAAGCACATTCTTGTCGCCTGCATTTGCACGTTGCATATCCACTTCACCTCCGGAAGAATTTCACACTTTTGGACCAGAGCACTTTTGGCGATTCGCACTGCGTCGCTTTAACTGACAATTGCGCAGTCGTGCGACGTTGTACCCAAACAAAATTAGTGTCCTTTTTTTTCCCACAAATGGAGCTTTCTTTTGGTGGTATTTGATCGCCTCTGCCTCATTTCTGACCGCCGCTATAAACAAAAGAAGAGCGACCATTTTGCAAAAAAAAAACCACATTTCTTACTTATTGCTAAAATTCAAATAAAAAAAAATAAAATAAAAAGAAATTTTTTTCACCGGTTTTGGCCGATTTATATTCTTCCTCATATTTGTGATAAAAAAAAATTGTAATCAGCGTTTATTGATTGGTTTGCGCAAAAATGGCCGCGTTTACGGATGGTGAGAATTCATTTCTGGGTTTTTTTTATTTTTTACTAGTAATGGTGGCGATCTGCGATTTTTAGCGGTACTGCGATATTGCAGCGGACATGTCGGACATTTTTGACACTTTTTTGGGACCAATGACATTTGTTCAGCGATCAGAAATTTAAATGTCCACTGATTACTGTATACATGTCATTGGCAGTGAGGGGGTTAACCTGCAGGGGTAGATGTAGGGGTTAACTGTGTTCCCTGGGTGTGTTCTTACTGTGGGTGGGTTGGGCTACCATGGGCATGAGAGATCTAACTGATCCCAGTGACAGGGATCAGTAGATCTCCCATGCCCGCACTGTCAGAATGGGGAACCACCGTGTTTACATCGGCGGTTCCCCGTTCTTTGCCTGTGGCCACTCATCGTTACTCGCCGGCGGACATCGGGTCTGCCTGAGCCGCAAGCACACTCCACAGAAGTGCCCCCTAGCGGCCATTCGCAGATCGTCGCCTTTTTATGGCGATTCGCGGCCAGCGTCCACACTGCCACCGTAAATATGCGGTAGGCAGTGTGGAACTAGATATTCTTGTCCATTGCATTGCTGCTCCGCACTTTCTTCTTACCACCATGCTTGCTCTGCATTTTCTTTGGAGCCAAACTGGATGTACAGTACAGTATGTATGTGCTAAAAAGCACACCAACAATCTTCTCAATACTGTACTGTAAGTGTCTTCACAGTACAGTACACTTTCAGTGTCTCTCTGTGACCCGCGATCTCACCAGAGCAGGGAAAAGCAGGAAAATAGCCGCAAATCGTGTTCAAGAACCGAAGCGGAGTTCACAAACCAAAGCAAATTTTTGTGAACTCTTCTGTTCATGAACCGAGTTGTTCGTGAACAGAATCGTATGTGAACCGAGGTACCACTGTATATATATATATATATATATATATATATATATATATATAAATATATACACACAGTATATATAAATTATTTTAATTTTTACTACTTGCAGCCAACAACTGGAGCTATACGTATGTCTCATATATAGGCTGGAGTCCCTGAGTCATGAAAGATTCAGAAAAGAGAAACAACCCACCTCCTCTGCTGGTAAAGGAAGCAAAGGCTTAAAGTATAACTTAAGGCAAAACTTTTTGTTTTGGATAGAGCCGGAGATGGATTAGAACACCTGTCAGTTTTTATCGCTGTCTGTGCCCCCGTTAGATTCATCCTCTCTATTTGTCCTGTTTACTATTATCATTGAAAATGAAAATAAAAGAAAATCACACATTTTGGGTTGTCCCCTGAAAAAGTAATGGAGGGGAAATCTTCATATTGGGGACACTAGTTCTGGTGACCTCGGTGTCCCCAAAGGATTTCCTTAATTTGCAGGGATTTCCTTGCTGTTTTGGCTATGGTACAGGAAATTAAGGGAAATCTCCCCAATGGGACACAGATGAAAAAAATAAACTGACAGGGGCTATAACCTTCCTTACTCTATTCAAAATGGAAAAAAAGTTTTGCCTATAGTTCTATGTCAGGTAGTGGAATAATACAATTTGCCATAAGGCATGAAGGCAGTGCCTTATGGCAAACCTAGACCTAAAAAAAATGGAACAAAAAAACGAACAAATAATTAAAATAGCTTCCCTTTGAAGCCCAACTCTATATATAACAAAAAGTTCCAGACTGCCACCCTGATAGCCAGTAGCATATAGCCAGTTTTCAACTGCTGCTTTTATATTGGAATAAAGGAATAGTGTCCTGTGGTTTTACACTTCACCCACTCTACATCCATATACCCAGATCCAAACTGCTAGCAGAGTAGAGTGACAGTTTCCCCAATCACCAAGACATTGTTTATAGTGTACAGATGCAGAGAGGGAAAACGTCAGCCTTTATGCCGCCTGTATGTTGAACAGACAAGTTGGAAAACTTTTCTTGATCAGCGGCTACAGTCACTAGGCTGCAGGCATGGTCAGTTTTTTCTGACAGTAGCAGGAGCCACTGTCATAATACAATGTCTCGTGGAGTGGATTTTTCCATCCACTTTGTGTGGATCGAGGAATCTGTCCATTTTTTTTTTTTGGTCTGCCCGCTGGCTGAAGGAAAAAAAAACAAGCTGTCTATGGACAGCTTTAGGCTGGCCTGTCAACTAAGTTTTAAGGGAGGGAGGTAGTTGGTCAAGGAGGGCGAGTGATTGAAATCCAGGTCCAAGAATTACTCTGCAAATGAGCATATTTATTCTTTTTTACTAACAGAGATAGAAAAGCTTTAGGAGGTAATAATACTAAAAAATGTCTAACCTGTCCTGAATGGAGTTTATGTAAAGGTTGACAAACCAGTTGAGGGCATACTGATACATGGGGTCAATGTTAGCCAGGTCAGCAATACTGAAGAAAAGGACAGATGAGTGCTTAGCGATGGGTCTGTAGCCTTCTCGAGACTCTGCTATCTTCAGTTCTGTTTTCTCTGCAATCTATAGAAATATGAAACAGACAATAACAGAATATAAAATGAAAGAATTACATGGCTCTACAATACAGCAAATTGATATGTAGGGAAATACAGTAGTGAGAGAAACACACATTAGGAGCCTGCTTCTGTAAAATACTAATTGCCTGGTTATCTATGGCTTTAAAACTTTCAGGTTCTTTTTTTTTTTTTTTTAAAGATTCTCTTTATTCAAAATATTTTTGTATACAAAACATGGCCTTCGGGCATTCCCGGCCAACAATAGAACAACCAACAACGGTACATTA